>JAQFZC010003676.1:0-18114 GCA_034695205.1 Dicyrtoma fusca | reverse complement strand
TGTGAACTGATATCAAATGCTAAATGCTATTATTATTTATGAATGTGCTATTTTGTAAATAATAAATCAATTATTTACCAATTATTAACCAGCTCGGTTAATTCTGCTTTATTTAGTAATTTGCAGCTAGCAAATTACTATCGCTTTCGTCCTGTCACGACACCGCTGAATTTATCGTCGTGAACAGCCCCTATAAGTAACTATACAGTATACCATATATATATACCTATACCAGTATACCAAACTCAGTTATATACCCTCTCTCTGAGCTCCAGTATATAGGCTAAGATAAGTTGCGGCCATATGACTTGGCCTGGTACTATTGGCTTATTGAGAGTACGGTGTGCCGTGTCAAGCAAAATATATAGGCCTACTCAAAAGGCGATAAAAAATATTTGAAATGGCGGGAAAATGGACGCTTTAAGATCGATTTTCTATTACAAAGGTTAAATGTTGAATAGAATCTTTCAACTCTCAGCCACGATAAGAACCAAGAGCATTTTTTCCTCCTTCGTCTTTTTTATGGCTCAAAAATTCCTTGACGTGCTTTCCCCTGCCACACATTTACGAGAAGGGAAAGTCACGGGGAAAGCAGAAGGGAGGAAGACAGACACGTCCGCCTGTATGAAGGCTGTCTATGAGAAGGGTAGTTGTGAGTACACACACTCATAATCTTAAGTGCAAGCTATAGCTTTCTTGAGTGACAGACTGAAGCTCAAGGTGGAAAGTGTCAAAACGTGACTTTACACTCAAATACTGATGCATACTCCCCAAATAGACAGACTCAGACTCAGAGAAGTTTTCAAAAATTCTTTACACTGGATTTTACTGTTTTTTCAGAAAAAACGCTTCTTTTAATTCTGTACTTTCTACTCACATTGGAAAAGTTACTACGTAATTGTTTTCTGCTTTTTACCCTTTTCGGAACGGTAATTTGCCTAGTTTGACGCCTTTTTGAAAATTGTTAATTCCTTGATTTGACGTTTTTAAAAATGGTTAATTCTTTGATTTGACCTTTTTGAAATTTTTTTAATTGCTTGATTTGACCTTTTTGAAAATGGTTAATTGCTTGATTTGACCTTTTTGAAAATGATTAATTTCTTGATTTGACCTTTTTGAAATTGTTTTAATTGCTTGATTTGACCTTTTTGAAAATGGTTAATTGCTTGATTTGACCTTTTTGAAAATGGTTAATTTCTTGATTTGAGGTTTTTGAAAATGATTAATTTCTTAATTTGAACTTTTTGAAAATGATTAATTCCTTGATTAGACCTTTTTAAAAATGGTTAATTCCTTGATTTGATCTTTTTGAAACAGCTGAATTACAGTTTTGACCTTTTTCAAAATGTTAGTTAGTAGTTTTAGTTGGTTTTGAAAATGCTGATTTCTGGTTTTGATCCTTTTGAAAATTTGATTTCCTCGTTTTAAATGTTTCTGAAAATGCTAATTTTCAGTATTGATCTTTTTGAAAAAGTTGATTTGCAGGAGTTTGCAGCACTCTTTCCATACGGTTTCCCAGTTCCGAATAGGTTAGGTTAAGAGAACGTTCATTTTAGTCTAAAATGAGTTTTTAGCACATAATTGTCTCCTTTTAAGAAAACGCTTTTACGGTACTTTTTTAACACCTGTACCCACGTGCTTTACTCGATCCGTGGAGACGTATTTTCAAACTTTTTAGCGCCTTGGGTCGAACCATTAAAAACAGTAGATAGGCCATTTCACACTTAAATTCTCTTTATTTACACACATACTTGTGACCAGGGACTGAAATTACAGGGAGACAGACGGGATTTTTCGGACTCGTAGTGTTGATGGTGAAATGCCGGAGCTTTAAGGACGGAAATGAATGTGTTTTGTTGAGAACTCATGAAAATTTAATGCTCAACTTTTTGATTTATTTCTCTGCCACCTGAGCTCAAGCTGGGAAATTTCTCCGAAATAAATGGCCCTCAAATCCCTGCAAGAGAGAGAGAGAGAGATTCAGTCACTCTTATGAAATGTGCACACTCAAATTTTTAGAGGCTCATCTCATCTCATCTTGATCGAGATTTGAGATTCGAGGTCGAGATCAAGATCCAGATCCAGAATGCTTGTTGCTATGCCTACACTCACACAGCTGATAAGATTAGCTCAGAAATTGAGATGCCCGCCCGGCCGTCTGTCGATGAAATGATGGAATAAAATAAAAGGGAAGGGAAATGATGGCGGCAACTGCTACTACGATTTTAATTACTACCCGCATTTTCCTTACTCATTTTAATTCATTTTAATTCCATTAAATCAAGAGTGAAGTTGAGGAGTCTCTTTCCAATTTATTTCACTGACTATCTGCGTGTGTTTGACTGTCTGTCTTAATGTTATGTGCAAAAGTAGGTTTGTTGAAGGCTAAAGGAGGATGTGTGTTAGAGTGTGTACAGGTTTTTTTTACGTAATTTATATGCCGTAGATCGATTTTTCTAGATTTATTTTACGTCTATATTCTTAATTTGAATGCAAGGGAAATCTAAATTGGCTACAATTTGATGAGATTCTGCATAACGGACAGTCTTTCTCACGTGAGCTTTTTAAAAAATGTCAGTGTTTTAAACAAAATCGTTTTAAAAAGAAACTAAAATATATTTGTAAAAACTGCTTTAAAATGAGTGAGTTTTTAGAAAACACCTTTTGAAAAATGTCAACTTTAAGAAAAATACTTTTTTTTAAAAGTTAATTTTATGAATAAATTGCTTCTTTTAAAAGTCAATTTTAAAGATAATGTTTTTTAAAACGACAATATTTGTAAAACATGTTTTTTAAAAAGTAGTTTTTAAGAAAAATGCTTTTTGAAAAGATGTTAGTTTTAAGCAAAATGGTTTTTAGAAAATGCCCATTTTAATTAAGAAAAATGCTTTTTAAAAAATGCCAATTTTAAGAAAAATGCTTTTTTAAAAAGTCAGTTTTAAGCAAACTGCTTTTTCAAAAAGTCAGTTTGAAGAGTAATACTTTTTAAAACTTGAAAATATTTATAAAACATGTTTTTTAAAAACTCGTTTTTAAGAAAAATGCATTTTGACAAAATGCCTATTGTAAAAAATTGTTAATAAACAGTGCCAATTTTAAGTAAAATGCATTTTAAAAAGGCAATTTCAAGAAACACACTTTTTCAACTGAATGTTGTAAAATAGTGTTTTAAAAAGAATATTTTAGGTAACAAATGGTTTACAAATATGTGTCAGTAAACTAGGATACTTGCTTTTTTAAAATGGAATGTTATTATCAGAGTAGTTTTGTAAAAAATCAATGTGAATGAATTTAAAAAAATCATTTCCTAATCTCAGCTGTGCAAATATAAATAGATTTTAATTTATTACTAAAAAATACTGTTTTTGTAGCTAAACTAAAGGATTTTTAAGGACGTTAAATTGAGTTAAAATGATGCACAACTTTAAGTTAGAACTTTTAGAATGAAGAAAAAAGGAACCTTCTAATTCTGGAACAGGAGAGTTAAACATAATAGGTACTTTTTGGTACGTTTATCCGTAAATAAAAAATAAAATTTTAATTAGTAGGAACAGCTGGTCGGCGTGCTGCTATAATTATGCACGGCATTTTAATGTGCCTCTGTTCCTAAGGTTAGTTGGTGGACCAAGGAAAAGCCGTTTTCTATTTTTTTTTATTCTAATTCAGTTTCCCTTCTGTTTCGTTTTACTTTACTGGCATTCTAGCTTTTAGTATTGCGCCTGTAAGTCTATGCAGAAACAAGCATGTCAACGAAATTGCGAGGCAGAACTAAAAAAAAGAAGAAGAAAACTAGACATATGTAAGCCGAAAGCGAAGCGAGTGTCACTCATTCGTAATGCACTTTTTATTCGAAATTTTATGGAGAAATTTCCAAGAGTCCATCTGCCCTCAAAAGCTCATTTTCACCCGCTTTCGTTTCGTTTCTGTGCAGGCACCGTGCAGCTCCGATGGCCCTTTGCTTTTGCTTTAATGAAGTACACTTTCAAATCTTTTAAAATGGAATGAACGATTGTTTTTTTAAATTGTCAGTTTTGACAAAAACGCTTTTTAAAAGGATCGGGTTTGATCAAAACGTTTTAAAAAATTCAATTTCGATAAAATCGGTTTTTATAAAAGTCAATTTTGAAAAAAGCGATTTTTAAAAAACCAATTTTCATAAAAACTTTTTATGAAATTTGGTTTTGACAAAAACGCCATTTAAAAGTTAGTTTTGATAAGATTGCTTTTTTAAAAAGTCAGTGTTGATAAAATAAGATTTTTAAAATAGTTGTTTTTGAAAACCCTTTTCGAACAAGTTTTAGGAATTTAACAAAAGTACTTTCTTGAAATGATAGGTTTTTAGAAAAACCTTTCATGAATGTAAATTTCCATGTAAAACATCTTTTAAAATCGTAATTGGTTAAAGCGCTTTAAAAATGGTTGTAATTTTTTAAAAACCATGTTTAAAAATTTGAAGTCAATAATACAAACACTTTCTAAAATCGTCAGTTATTGTAAAACTATGTTTTCTATTGGTCTTGATTCTACATCATTCAATTTTCTAAAACCCCATTTTTTGATGCCGCATTTTCTAAAACCACATTTTCTAAAACTACATTTTCAAAAACTAAAATTTTTGCTTTATTCACACTATTAATTAGTTGACCCGACTAACCCGAGAATAACGGTACTTATTCCACTTTCTCTATCTGTCTTTCTCTCTCTGGATAAATTGGCAAGCGGAGTCTTTCTTCATTTCCATCTCTTTCCATTTCATTTGCGTTTCCAATGCACAGGCACACACACACACACCGACGAAGAGAAGGTCCATCTTCATTTCTCTGTATTCTCATGTTTTATGCTTCCAAGTTTTTTTTCTACTCATTTATGGCTCCACTTGCACTCTGACTGATTTAGTTCATTCAGTGCTGCTGTATCTAAGCAAGCATGCGCACCTTGTGCATACTTTAATTGTATAAATTATCATAAAAAATGCACACCTCTTTGACCTCTACTGCTTCCCTTTCATTGTCAAACGGAATCATTTTATTTGAGTTGGGAAACTTTCACTGCGGAAAACTTTCTCCAAAAAACTGTCGCTAGAAAGCAATTTCTATGCTATCAAAAATTTAAAAAAAAAGAAGAAAAGTAAAGCACAAAATGACAAAATGTGTGCTCTACAAACGGCAAAAGTCCAAAGCAATGAATGTACATTTAACTTACATATATTTTTACGGCTTCTGTGGAAATTAAATTGGAAATTTTGAATTCAAGTTTTAAGACAATTTTTTTCCATTGAGCTTCGAACTTGCGAGTCAAATTCCAGAATACAATTTCAATTATTATTCTGTTTCGTTTTTTCCTGGGTTTCCTTTGAAAGTGGTAAAACATTTTGTACTAATAATATATTTTTTTGACAGATGAACCCGAGTTTCGAACAAGCCATCTGATTGTGACTGGGATGCAAATTATGGAGAGCCATCGATTAAACAAGTGAAATTGGAGCGGTGAAAGTATTCCATTGCATTGGCAGAAGAAAAAATTGATGCATTTGTTGAATAAATAATAATTAATTATTAAAAATAATAAAACTAATAAAAATCTAAAATCAAAGTGAGTTTCTTTGGCCGGCCTCTTTTGTTCTGTTCAAAGTTCAAAATAAATAAAAAAAAAAATTAAGATTCTAAAGGAAATTAAATCTTGGACCAGAATTGGGGAACGACCTTGAGCCTGGAAGTGAAAGTGCGTTTGCGTTTGGTGGTAGTTGTTTCTTGTGTTTTTGTTTTCTTCTTTGGTTTTTGTGGGGGGCGTATATGGCCTCAGCCCAGGAAGAAAGTGGTCGACTTGAGCTGAGGGAGGCTGCTGCATCTGTCATCGTTCAAAATCCGAATCAAAATCCAAAACCACCCACGAGTCTTGATTTGAATCTCAAGAATTCTGGCCCGGGTCCGGACTCAGCTCATCAACAACAACCACGACGAAGGTCATCAGCGGATCAAAGGCTCGTTTTAAATGCAATTGTTGACACGTCCCCGGTTACGACCCTCGTCAATACGACTGCCATCAATGCGGCCCTCGTCCCCACGCCGTCACCCGTCGCATCCGCCCCCAGTCCCTCCGTAAACACGATCCTGAGTCTAGTGAGTCGCTTGGGGCGGGAAGGCTCAGCTGAGAGTCAAAGCGGGAATCAGAATTCAAATAATTTGAATCAAATCCCGTCACCCGCCTCCCTGTCCCTCGCCCTGTCCCTCTGTCCGCCCGAACAAATCAATGAAATCCACTTTCTGGTGGGAAACAAGTCTGAAATTGCTCTCGTGCCAACCAACTCCTCTTCCGATGATATTAAAGGTCAGATCATGTTTTTACAATTTTTTTATTGTCTTTTTTTTTCATCATAAAAATTGAGTGATCATTTTTTTAAAAATATTTTTCGACAATTCGGGTTTTTTTGAAGTGCGGTGCTCGATGGTGCTGGTTTTTCTAGAGATCACCACACTGCACTACTGGGTTCATCTTCGTCTTATATTATGTTTTTAAAAAGTTTTGCGTGTTTCAACTTTAACAAAGTGCAAATCCAGGTTTTGCAGGTGATTTTAAAACGAGGAAATGAAGGGTTTACATTGTTGGTTTGAAAGGTGTATATCCTATATAGTTTTTGTATGGTTTGAAAAAGCGTTAGTGGAGGTTTTGCATGGTTTGAGAAGTGTTAATCCAGGTTTTGCAGATGATTTGGAAAAGTTTAAATCTAGGTTTGGCTTGTTTTGAAAAATGCAAATCCAGGTTTTGTAAGTGATTCGGAAAAGTGTAAATCAAGGTTTACAGGGTTTGAGAAATGCTAATGCAGGATTTGCTTCTTTTGAAAAAGTGTAAATCCTTGTTTAGCATAGTTTAAAAAAGTGTGAGTCGAGGTTTTGCATGGTCTAAGAAGTCCTAATGCGGATTTTACCTCTTTTGAAAAAGTACAAATCCCGGTTTTGCATGTTTATAAAAAGTGTAAATAGTGACTTTACCTGATTTTAAAGAAGCAAAAATCCAGGTTTTCCACGATTTTGAAAAAAAATTTAACAAATGGTTTTTACAATTAGTTTGAAAAAGTGTACATCCCCGTTTTTCATGTTTTAAAAAAGCGTTAGTCGAGGTTTTGCATGGTCTAAATGCTAATGCAGGTTTTGCTTCTTTTGAAAAATGTAAATACCGGTTTTGCATGTTTCAAAAAAGTATATGTAAATAGTAGCTTACCGTGATTTTGAAGAAAAGAAAACAATCCAGGTTTTACATGATTTTGAAAAAAAGTGCACATCGAAGTTTGAAGTTTCACATGTACATATTGAAAGAGTATCAAAGAATGTAAATCAAAGTTTAGCACGTTTTGAAAGAGCGAAAAGATACATTTCTAGTTTTTTTTACACATTGCATTGCCAAGTGGGTGATTTAGTCAAATTATGCTTTTTATTCATAATTTTGTGACACTATTGCCTTTAATTTCTATGGAACTCCCACACAATGACACAATAAGCGCAGAGAGCCCTAAAAAGTGCTCTTCGAACAGTTTTTTCTTTGGCAAGCATGAAGCTGCACTTGAACTCTGCTTTGAACCAAAAGGCAGACCAAAGTGCAGACAGATGAGCGCAAAAATGTAGAATAGAATTCGGATAAATCCTAAATGGAAGGACGGAGGGAATAAAGAAGCCCTTTTGATCCTCAAGTGAATACGAATTCCCACTTGAACATCTTTCTGCCCAATTAAATTAGCATTTTTTCCCAATTTTATCGTCTCAGTTCCCATCCTTTTGTCTATACTGATTTACATTCTATAGCATTACATAGAAATTGCATATATGTGCCTACAGTATAGCTATAGCTATACCTATATCTAAATGTATGTACCGTATTTGAATAGCACGTTCCTTACCTTCTAATTAAGGTCAATGCTTTTGGATTCTGGATTTGGACATTTGCTTTTAATTCAATTCTAGTTTGCTGGAGAAATTCTATTCTATAATTTCTTACTGGCCAGACCAGTACTGTATTTTCTAGTCAATTACCCACATTTAATTTGGGGTTCAATGGACCTTGCATGACGGTAATTACTAATAGCGGGCAATCGTAGGTAATTTTTTAATTTTTTAAATAATTAATTGCCATGGATATGAAATATAAAATACTGGAAACTGGAAGCAGATTCTGATTTTAATTTAGGGCATTTAATCTTGCGTACGATTAAATTGTGTTTTAGGTTTTAGTATTTAATTTAGGGAGCTTTGTTTTTGAACTGCGTACAGGTTGAATAATAATTAGTAATAATTAGATTTTTGAAAGGGATCTGTTGTGTTGTGTACAGATTACAGGTAGATTTTATACGTGGAGGGAATGAAAGTGCGTATTTATAAGGTATAGGGGCGTATATCGTTGGTGAGGAAGCAAAGTGGTGGAGGTTCCGAAAATCGATACCTTTTTAGATATTGGGTCCTTATTTAGGCATTTAAAACTCGTAAACGATTGTATGTATTTAGGATTCTCAATATGTGAACAAGTGATGTATTTAGGCTTTTTGGGAGTAGTAAAACTGTTGTTTACACTTTTACAAAAGAGTGCAACTACTTTCGTCACTTTTTAAAAAATAGCAGAACTGCTGGTTACACTTTTTTAAAGGAGTAAACTAGGTATGTATGTAGTTTCTTCACTTTTTGAAAAAAGCAAAACCGCTGTTTAAGCTTTTCAAAAATGACGAAACTGCTGTGTACACTTTTCAAGAAGTAGCAAACTTGCTATTTATACTTTTCAAAAAAAGCAAAGCCGCTGTTTACACTTTTAAAAACAATAAAACTGTTGCGTACACTTTTTAGAAAGTAGCAGAATTGCAGTTTAAACTTTTCAAAAGTAGTGAAACTACTATTTAAGCTTAAAAAAATTAATAAAACTGCTGTTTACGCTTTCCAAGAAACAGAAAAAGGGCTGCTTACACTTTTAAAAAACAGTAAAAACTGCTGTTTACACTTTTAAAGGAATAGCGAAATTGCACTTTAATCTTTTTAAAAGGAGCAAAACTGCTCTGTACGCTTTCCAAAAAATAGCAAAACTGTTGTTTAAACTTTTTAAAAAATAGCAAAGCTACTACTTATTGTACTTATAGTCCCTTTTCAAAAGCAGTTAAACTGTTGTTTACATTTTTCAAAATGAGTAAAACCGGTTTTACTAAAACTGCGCCTACTTGTACAAATTCGATCGTTAGGACTTACGTCATGTTGAACTTTTGTATACACCGAATGTACGTTGTTAACATTACTTATTACTTCTATGCATCTTTAGCGGCGATATGCATACCCACGTAGGTAATTCCTACAAAGTTGAAGCCAAAGTAAGATTTGAGTGTCTATAACAAAATCAAAATGAGTCTAATAATGAATAATGAGGCTCACTCTGCTCTGCAATAGAATTTGATGGTTCGTTCTGCTTTAGAAGTGAGTGAAAGCATCTGCGGCAGAACGCGAATTCTATTATCCAGTCATTAGTTTCTTAGGAACTTCCTACACTCTGCAAATACAGTTTCTTATTGGAAGTTTGAGTCTTTTGGCAAGGTCGAATTTATTATGAATTAAAGGAATTAAAGGCAAGGGTCTCATTAGACGGACGCTCGCTCGGTCGAGCTCTTAGTTTATCAAATTCGTTCTCAAATAAATCGGAATCATTGGAAATTATGAACCCCAAAGGATTCCTAATGCAATAATGCCAAAGCCAAAAGAGACTCTCTGTTCTAACTTCTAAAAATAAATCTATACTATTTTCAAACTTATAGATATAAGTAACCACTTCCTTATTTAGTCGTAAGTATTACAGGGGCATTTCAAACGTGATAGCAAAATTAGTAACAAATACTCTCAAAAGGGCAAAACTAGAAACGAACACTTTCAAAATAGTTAACGCTATTTACTAACACCTCCAAAAAAGTCAAAACAAGAAATTAATAATCTCAGAAAGTTAAAAGCAAGAAATTACATTTTCAAAAACATTCCAAACTTGTGACTGACACTTTAAAAAGATCAAAACTAGCAACTAATGCTTTCAAAACAGTCCAAGCTATAAAGTAACACTTTCAAAAACATTCAAAACTTGTAATTCGCTTGTAACTAACACTTTCAAAAAGGTTAAAACAAGAAATTAACACTCTCAGAAGGATCAAAACTGGAAATTACATTTTCAAAAACATTCAAAACTTGTAACTGACACTTTAAAAAGGTGTAAACGAGTAACTAACACTTTCAAAAAGGACAAAACTAAGAATTAACAATTTAAAAAAATGTAAAGCAATGCGTATTATTATAGTTTCGTAATATGTACCTATGTTGTTAAAATCAAATCCTCCCCAAAATGTTTTCTAGTCAAGCCTAATTAAATCCCGTCCAAAATCAAAGGTAGCTAGTCTAGTCTAGTCAAGTCACACTGTTTTTGAGGCTTGCCTAGTCTATTCTAGTCTAGTCAACACAAAATCTACCCTAGTCAAGTCTAGTCTAGCCAACCAGTCAGCTACCCCTTAACATGGGAAGAATCGTTGCTAGTCTAGTCTAGTCGTTTTTTTCTGCGCCTCTTGCTAGTCTAGTCTAGTCGAGTTAAGCGGCCAAGCAAAAAGGAAAAGTCTATTCAAGCCACAGCCATCAAGCCTAGTCGACCTGTACAAATTATACTGTAGTTTTGCTATCTAGTAAATACATGCTACGTCAGTGTCAGTATTACTTTATAAATAAAGGTAAAGGAAATTGTGAAATGGGCTGCCTAGTCTTAGTACAGTAGGTATATCACAGATCAGAAGAAGACTTGATCTTTTTTGAGTTCCTTCCTCCTTTTTTGTATACAAGTTTATAATTTTATGAACGAGAAGTTTATATTTAAAGGAGATGCTTTGCTTATATAAGATAGATATACATAGACACATACGTACATAGGCCGTAATAATATTTCGATGCCTAATGTTAAGCCTTGGTTGTTTACATAATTCAAATTCAAATTCAAGCTAAGACGGGAGGCAACTGCTGCTAAGCCTTCCACATTTGCTCTACCAGACAAGCAACTCTGATTTTCGTCTACTAGTATATACCCACAGCCCATAGGTTTATTTTTTATTTTTCCTTAGGCCCGTCGCCACGTTTTTCACTCTCTTTAATGATAATGTAAGACGCTTTATATAACGAATTTCGAAACCAAAGGTCCAAAGTAACAGAACCAGGGAAGGCAACGTACACGTAGGTGGGACCTAGCCAGGGAAAGGCACGAGTCGGTGTTTGTTGCCTTGTTCCACAATTTTGGTGTTTTTTTTAGAAATGTTTCTATGAAAAGTGCCGTTTTAGAAAATCATGTTCTCGCAAATTGTTGATTTTAAAAATGTCTTTGAAAAGTTTTATTTAGAAACAGTTGTTGAAAATCATATCATTGAAACGTGTTGGAGAAAATCACATTTTTGAAAAGTGTGGCTAAGGAAATGATATTTTTGAAAAGTCTTGTTTAAGTAAATCATGTTTTTGAAAAGTGTAGCTTCAGAAAATCATGTTCTTAAAAATTGTTGATTTGAAAAATGTTTTTGAAAATGGTTGAGTTAGAAAGAGTTTCTGAAAATCATGTTTTTGAAAAGTGTTTTTTTGTTGAAAATCATGTTTTTGAAAAGTATTGTTTAAGAAAAGCATGCTTTTGAAAAGTGTAGTTTAAGAAAATAATGTTTTTGAAAATCATGTTTTTGAAAAGTGTTTTTTTTTTATTGAAAATCATGTTTTTGAAAAGTATTGTTTAAGACAAGCATGCTTTTGAAAAGTGTAGTTTAAGAAAATGATGTTTTTGGAAATCATGTTTTTGAAATGCTTAGAATATTAAAAAAGATTTCACAAAAAAAGTAAAACAGGTCGTGCCTTTCCCTTCTTAGTGTGTGCATAGTGAAATAGAAAGCAAAGAAGAATGAATGGAGAGTGTGTCTAGTGTCTAGTATCTTATTGCCTTTGTGTTCTGGTCCTTCTTGTTGTCTGTGGAACTTGCATAATGGAAAATAGAGACTAAGCCCAGTGACAGTAACCGTACACGGCAGTGGCAGAGCACTCTGGATGTACAATGCACATTGACGTTATTTTTTTCCTTGCGTTACTTGCATTTTACATTCTGTGACCTGCGTCTAAAGTTGATTAGTTTTTTGTGTTTCACTGAAGGCATTTTATCCGTGCTTTTTGTCCGCCACACAGTCGTTTCGTCTAGGAATCCAGGGTTACCTACGCTTCGAGTAGGTCAGTGTCTTTCAAAACACCGGTTTTTGAAACCTTATTTTATAAAATGAGTTTTTTCTGAATAGTCGAATTCCAATTGCATTAGACTAGTTTCAAAATTATCATTTTCTAAAACAACGTTTTCTTAAAAAACGGATGTATTAAAAGCACCGGTTTCTTAAAAAACATTGTTAAAAACAGTTTGTAAAAGCGGGGTTTAAAAAACCAGTTTTCAACAACATGCTTTTCTAAAACAACTGGTTTCAAAAAGATTATTTTCTTAAACTACGCTTTTCAAAGGCATGCTTTTCTTAAACAACACTTTTGAAAAACATGATGTTCTAAAACAACACTTTTGAAAAACATGATTTTCTAAAACAACATTTTTTAAAAACTTGATTTTCTCCAACAACACTTTTCAAAAAAATCATTTTCAAAAACAGCACTATTCAAAAACATTGATTTTTGCAGCACACTTAAAAATAACGCCTTCCCTTATTGTACATTGCTGAAGCTTCAAACACAGTTTTTCAAAAACCAAACGCAAGCTCTCGTTTTTGCACGTAATGTTCTATCAAAATAAATTTTCTAAGCTTTAATTTATATTTAAATAATCATTAGCAGCTAATTTGCAATACATCAGGGTTCACACTCACACACTTTCATTACCATAATAATTCACAGGAAACTCAAGTGAGAAGTCTAAAAGCTTAAAAAAAGCGTCTTAAATGTCAGCAGTCTTAAATGTTGTCTTTGGGTGGTAAAAATGTTCTAAATTTCCTCGTGGGCCTCGTTTTGACGGGAAGGAAACAGGAACAACTGTGCATGTGTTCTCTTATGACGTAATTACAAAGTAAAACAAGCCTGGAAACTACAAACAAGTGTGTAGAAGACACCCGGCGTGGCTGTAAAAGTGAGATTCGGGTCCCAAAATGCTAATGAAGAAAGTTGAACACTTTGGGGGCATAAAGTGAAGGGCGTCCAATTAACAAGTGATCTATTTCCACTTTGGTGGTCTTTTGTTAATTGGACTATAAGCCACCGTATGACCTTCCGAGAGCCCCTTTTCATTTTATGGCGGTTTTGGCAATGCTTGCTTTGGATTGCGTAGATACGCTAATTGGGATGCATAGTTGCTTTAACCTTTTTGAAACGGTAATATACTTAGTTTTGAATGTTTTTAAACATCGTGATTTCAAGTTTCGACCAGTTTGAAAACGGTAATTTGTAAATATTTGACGTTTTAAAAGCATTATTTACTAGTTATAACTGTTTTGAAAAAGTATCATTTACTAGTTTTGAATGTTTTGAAAAGGTGTGACTTACTAGTTTTGACCGTTTTGAAAAAGTGTTATTTACTAGTTTTGACCGTTTTGAAAAAGTGTTATTTACTAGTTTTGACCGTTTTGAAAAAGTGCTGTTTACTAGTTTTGACAGTTTTGGAAAAGTTACTAGTTTTTACCGGTTTGAAAAAGTACATTTATGGAATTGAACACTTTTGTAAAGCATTCTGCCCATGGTTTATGCAGTTCCGAATAGGTTAACTGCAAAATGTGATACGTATTTACTGGTGTACAGTCGCGAAAACGTAAAAAGTCGACAAATGTCTGCAGAAGTACTCTTACATTTATGTTTGTTTGTAAATCCGAATACTTTCTTACTTTGGTACTTTTTAGTTGGTATTTAATTTAATTTGACTTTTTAGTGGCTGTAAAACTGGAAGTTGATCTCTCTTTAAAGTGCAAATAGAAGCTTTTACCACTTTCAAGAATGCTGAATACAGAATGTAGACTTTTGACTTCCAGAAAGTAGGACAAGCTGTATTTTAGAAATTTTAAATGTTTTAAAAAAGGTATAAATCCTTGTAATAGACTTATGCATTTTTTTAAAGTGCGTAAATAGATGATACAACGTTTTTCATCATTACGAAATGCTGTTTGTAGCATTTTCAACAGTCGAAACAAGAAAGTAACGTTTCAAAAATGGTCAAAACAAGAAATTAGCATTTTCAGAAACAGTCAAAATAGGAAATTGACACTTTTAAAAAGATCCAAGCAAGAGCATTTTTAAAACACTGAAAATAAGATAGTAGTATTTTCAAAAACCATCAAACGAAGAAATTAACATTTTCAAAAAGATCAAAACAAGAAATGGACATTTTTAAGAGGGCCAAACCTAAAGCTATCATTTAAAAAAAACTTCCAAACAAGAAATTGGCATTTTTAAAAACATTCAAAACAAAAATTCAATGTTTTTAAAAAGATTAATACAAGAAATTCACACTTTTAAAAGTGCTAAAAGTAGAAATTGACACATTCAAAAGGTCAAAACTAGAAATTTGCATTTTCAAAAACATTCAAAAGCCGTAACTTAAACTTTTAAAAGTGACAAAACTATAAATCGACCTTATTTAGAATATTTTAAAGAAGAATCTAGCATTTTCTAAAACTATTAAAGTGCCTATGCAAAATAGCCTAATGCCCCGTTTCAGCCTCGTGCAAAAATTGCCTTATTTCAAATTTGCTTATAGTAAACGTAGGCCCGTGTAGATTGCACTGTTGACTATTCCGATGCAAATTGCACGTATTTCATGAATCGAGTTTCGCCATTTTGAATTTACACAAATCATTGCGTACTTTGGACATTTTGCAGTTGCAGGGAGTGAACTGAACTTTACGTTTTGCGTTGTATACTGCATATGTACTACGACGGAGGCATAGAATAGCAAGTAAAAAGGGTTTAAAAAAAGTTTGGATAATAATATTGTTTATGCTTTTGCTCGCTGATAGATTCCTTCGTCACTTGAACCAAATAAAACGTCTTCCTTTGCTTACCCAGACACATGATCTGTAGATCTGCTTTTCATCCGCTTTTTAGTTTATTCCCTTGTGCTTCTTTTTCCTATACAGGGGCGTATCGCTGTCACAATCTGTGTCTAGTCTGCCCTTTTAAAATTGGCACTGAAAAGGTTCCTAAATAATGTTTTTAAGGGTTCTTAAAAATGCGTCGTTTTGAATGAGATAATTTAAAAAAGCCGCCACATGTCAAAAAGCCAAAGAAGCTCATACATTTTTAAAAATGTCAAAAACCATTAACATTAACCGTTTAAAAAGGTCAAAACAAGGAATCATATCTTCAAAAGCATTAAAACTAGAAAAAAACCTCTTCAAAAACGTCAAAAACTAATGTCAATCTTTTTCAGAAGTTCAAAACAAGAACCCAGCGTTTTCAAAAATGTCTAAACCAAAAACCAACATTTTCAAAAGCATAAAAAACCAGAAGCGAACGCTTTCAAAAAGATCAAAACACGAAATTAGTGTTTTCAAAAGGATGTAACACTAGTAAAATTTAATTGTGCTTCAAAAAAGTTGAGAATTTTTCAATTTTGAGCAACGTTTTTGAAAACGTGTCAGGTTTTAAAACAATTGTTTTCGTTTTTACCACAAAATTCTATTGTTTTGCAAGCTATATAGTGTAAATGGATACTGATACGCGTTTAAAAAATTGCAAAATTGCATATTTTAAAACTCTCCCAACATTTAAAAAAGGGGTACGGGTGTTTTTTTCTTCAAAGAAAAAATAACGGAAAGAAGAATTTGTTGAAGCATGAAGCTGTTGACGCAACTTCTGATCTGCATCCCGCATCCCATCTTCTCATCTTGTGCGGTTTGTCTGTCCTTGTACACGTGTTGCTTACCTCATCCACACATTAATCCAGGAACAACATCCTTATTTATCTTTCTCCCATTGCCATCCGCATCCGCATCCTTGTAGACACATCTTGAGGGAAATCCTTTGACTTCCTTCCACACTTTTTTTCCATTTTTGCCAACGAAGGAAGGAACGAGCGAGCGAGCGAGCATCCTCCGGCATTTTCACGGAAAGTCAAACCAACTTTTAAATGTCAAAGGAAATATAATTTAACCGATTTTCTTCCCAACCTTTCCACTTTTATACAAAGTTTGGCTCTGTTTTTCTATGCAAACTCTCTATGAGGCTAGTGCTTATGCTAATGGGGTGCAGTGAGTCTAAAATCTAAAATCGTTGAGCTTCAAGATCCCTTTTTCTAAGTAATTATGTGTCTTGAGGCTACAAATGAAAATGCCAAGGAGTCGACGGTGGCGTATTAGTCTGGGTCTCTGAGTTATTTTTCTATTTATTTAGCAGTCGCACTGCACATAATTATTTTGGTAGCGGGGCGGTTGAATTTATCGCGGGTGTAGAAGCATTGTGCTGCTGGCATGGGCCACGCATAGGCGTCAGATGAACATACTTGTTACCTGTGTCTTTGAACAAATGCGTTTACAAGAGTAGGGAACGTCTTAAACATGATGTTTACAATTTTTAAAAATGTGTACAAGTATAGTGTTTTTATTTTTTTAAATAGTGAAACTGCGATTTGTACTTTTTGAAAAATAGTAAAACTGCTATTTACACTTTTTGAATGAGAGTAACACTGCTATTTACACATTTTGGGAAAAAGTAAAACTGCTATTTACAACTTTTGGAAGGTGGTTAAACTGCAATTTACACATTTTAAAAAATAGTAAAACTGTAATTTACACTTTTTTAAAAATAGTAGAATTGCTATTTGCACCTTTTGAAAATAGTAAAACATGCAGCTATTTACGGTTTTTTAAAAAATAATTAAATTGCTATTTGCACCTTTTGAAAATAGTAAAACAGCTATTTACGGTTTTTTAAAAAATAATTAAATTAGCTATTTGCACCTTTTTAAAAATAGTGAAAATGCTATTTGGACTTTTTCAAAAAGAGTCAAACTCCTATTTACACTTTTTCTAAAGATATCAAGGTGCTATTTAAACTCTTTGAAAAAGAGTAAAACTGCTATTTACGCTTTTTTTGAAATAGTAAAACTGCTATATGCACCTTTTATAAGATATAGCAAAACTGCTATTTACACTTTCACAAAAACACCAAAACTCCTCATTATACTTTCCGAAAATGGTAAAACTGAATGCAACACTTTTGAAAGGCACATTAAGTAAAAAATTGAAAATTTATTGCTGGATCGAGGTACATCAAAATTATACAAGTTTAACTAACTACGGGTACACTAGAATTTCGTCCGGAACACAATGCCTTTTCACTGACGATATGTCTTCATAAATTGGTCCAGCAATATATCTGTTACCCCTAATATTTGCTCAATCCTTGAAAGATGGTTGATTGTGATGGATTTGAAATTGAGGTTGGTATTGGGTTTGTAAATAATGATTACAATTTTGATTTAGAAGAATATTTCAATGTACAAGCAAGTCTACTAACTAGAATCTGACTGGAATCTTCATCTTCACAAGATCGTACAACTCTTTCTAATAATAGACGCTGTAACATTAATTTGTTTCCGCATCTTTTTCGCATTCCACGGGCTGCAATCTAAAGGCACCGAAAATAAAAAAAATTACTCAAAGATCCGTGCTCTGCTTCCTACGCAAAATGAATTCTTGTAAAAGTCAAAAATACTCCCACGATATTCCTTCACCACGATTTTATTTGTTCACTCATCGATCCTCTAACGATCCGAACAACAAGGGTTCTACCATTGGTACCGGTACCGTGTCCGGGACCGGCACCGGTACCACTGGTACACCTGAACCGGTTCGAGTCCAAAAACTACAGCCAGTCTATAATCTCCTTTGAACTGACAAAAAGAAAACGAAAAGGAATTCAAGTACCGTAAATCCTCTAATAGAACGCCCGCGTACAATTCCATTCAGCCTCCCCGACCCCCGCGTACAATTAGAGACCCACGCATTAATAGAGACCCGCGTATTATTCAAACTAACCGTTTTATAACTCTGAATTTAGTTGAAATAAACAGGCTAAAAACAAGAATTTTGACACTTTTAAGCGACTTAAAAGTATGTGTCAT
>JAQFZC010003675.1:0-18128 GCA_034695205.1 Dicyrtoma fusca | reverse complement strand
CTAGGGAATGGACTCCTTTACTGTGGAGGAGGGGGGCAGGGATAGGTGAAAGGGTAATATGACCGAGACAAAATAGATGCGGTAGCCTCCTATCTTCCTCATCCACAGTGACTGGTTGAGTCAGGTTGTATGGACCGAACGATCAAATCGACCCAATGAATAAATTATTATTATTTATTATTATTATATAGCAGTCAAAAAAATAATAAAAATGTATGTATTGAAGTAAACTATGAAGTATCTGTAATTATTATTTTAAAGGATCCTACAAAATTTGATGTATTCTTATTAAATTCTCTTGAACTTTGCAGACGTGAGGCAAATGGAAGATTGTACGTACGATATGAAGTCATAGGAGTAAATAATGTGTCAGTCCCAACACATTTTTATAAAGTTATTGTGGCAGAGGCTGCAGATGGTACTCTCGACTTGGAAGTTTACGTCATGCCGAATGCTCCCATCGATGATAATCTTCCGCTCCATGTTTTTCACGTTAGTGTTTTCGATTCAGTTTTTCCGCGTACCAAGTTTATTTTATAAATGTGTTGTTTAAGGAAATTAAATAAAATTTGATTCGAGTGATTATAATCAAAATTTTGGTATGAGATAATCCAATGTCATAGTGAATTTTACAATTTTAGGTCCCACTGGAGACTGTTGAGCGGGGAGCTGGCCTCTTATTTTTTGACAAAATAGAAAAAAAACAGTTTCGAAAAGTTAATGGAAACAAGTCAGGCTGGTTTTAACGTGATGCGGATTCTAATAAAATAATACAGAGCAAATAATATGACTTATTGTTCAGTAGCTACCTTCTTAATTCTATATCCTTATACGAAACTTATACATCGTGTTTACCAATAATTTTAATATCTAAACATCGCATATTGATATCACACGTGTTTAACTGCTTTTACTTCGCAACTTTCGCAAGTCATTTGTTAACGAAATAGTAGAGATTTCTACCGAATGATTATATTTATTATGACAGTGAGAATGTAGCAGAAAAAATATCTAACAAGGTGTTCACTTTAATGACTTTCTCCTACTCCAGTTTTTGTTTTATTGCAGAGATACAATAATAAAATTATTTTTTAGTTGTGGTTGTTGTAAAAAAAATAGTAAAATATAGGACAGAGTACAGCGTAAAAATTATAAACATAATAGTACTGGCAATTTTTGTTAGACATTCGATCAACCCACGAGATACAAGTTTATTATGTGAATATGCCTTAGTTTAGTTGAAGTTAAATCTAAAGTTTTACTACCTGACACCCTGACTGTTTGGTTTGGAATCAGTTGATGGACTTTAATTTTAAAAAATCAAAATCGAAAGAAATTGGTGTTAGAGTAAATATAGAACTACTATTTTGGAAAAATGTGTATATATCAACCTGTTCAAAGTTCAAATAAAAGGGTGAATTATTTTTAAAAAATTATTTTAATTACACTCGTCGTACATGCACTTACGGATTTAGTTGACTTTCTACTACCAATTTGTTTGAGTTGTCGGCGGAACTTCATGACAAAAAATGTAAAATCACTACAGAAATTCTGGTTTACTTTTCACGCGTTTTGTAAACAGCAATAGCAGATTTTTATTTGCATTTTATTGTAAACTCTTATTGGTTGGTCAAAATACAATATTATGTTATTGTTGAGAAGAATTAATAATTATGATGGTGTCAATGATTTTAGTTAATTTGAAGATTACAGCATTTCATAAATAGGTTGGATGGATATTTATAACATAATATCCTGATGAGAAAAGGATATGGTAAATGTAAATATGTAAACATAAGAGGTATTATAATGCGTGTTTTTTCATTTAATAAATCACTGACTCCTCAACTTATCAAGGAGAGACTCCAGACTTGGAGGTTAGACTGTTAAATCTCTTTTATTGTCTTTACCACTGATTAGGTACATACTACTATTACCAAGTTGACAGTGCTTGTAATAGGTAGAGTACTTTTCATAGCATCAGAATATCAGCACAGATTTACGTAAGCATATTGACATTAGTAACTTGAGATCTTCATTTGAGTCCAACTGAGTTAAGAACCCCTTCGCAGATCGTCCTAGCATAGGTAGATCATAAGTTCAATACGTTATCAGCACGATAGAAATAATCTCAATCCTTAGAAAAGAGCAGACTTAGACTTTTTAAAGAAATTAAAAAGTAATAGCCAGGGTGAGACAGATTTCGAAGGCAGAGAAGAATCTCAGAGTGTCAATTCCTACGAGTAGCTATAGCAGAGCAGGAAAGGAAGGAGCTGAGGGTAATTAAATTTTATGAGTCCCTGTCAGCAACTTTCCAAGTCTCGCAAAGGAAATAACAACTGTGACGAATTACGTGCCACATAGTTAAACAGGGTGCGACTGTTTTTGTTTCAGTAACACTTAATAGTCACCCAGCAATTAGCCACGGACTTAGAGTCCAGAGGGTAGGAAAATCGAAAGTCAGCAGTAAACACGTAAGCCAAAAGTCGTGTGAACAGAAGCCAGATTCAAACCAGAAGACGATTGAAAATTCATATTCATTCTAGTCTTCCGGCTCTGCGAAATACCATAATCTGTGTTTTGCTGATGTTGACTGTGAGTTGGAGGCGATTGAAGTATTGGTGAAGGATCGCAATTTTCTGCCGCAGGTCGCTAGCTGTTTTTGTTACGACTACCATGTCGTCTGCATACATTAAGATGTGGATAGTTGTCTGTAGATTTATTGGGGCACCCGCGACTTCAGATTCTACTAGTAGTTTTTCTATATCGCTGATGTACAGGCTGAAGAGGAGGGGAGAGAGGGGGTCGCCTTGGAATACACCTTCGGTGATGGGAATATGGTCGGATACACCTGCCTTAGTTCTGACTGCAGTGCTTGCGTGTGTGTAGATATGTTGTAGAAGTCTAATGATTTTGTGGCTGAGCCCGAGGTGGTGTAATTTTTTCCAGAGATTATTGTGGCCAACGGATGGGAATGCTCTTTGAAAATCTATAAAAAAGCCGTATAGACGGCCTCTTGATCCGTTTGTGTTTGTTTTGGGGCGTAATGCAAGTTCAATGAGGCCAGATAGAGTGTATATTTGATCTTGGCAACTGCGGTGTTTGCGGAAGCCACCTTGTGCTTCCGGCAAAATGTGATGTTTTTCAGCCCATCGGGTTATGCGGTGGTGAAGTAAGAGAGTGAGGATTTTAACGATAGTGTTAACTAAGGCTATGGGGCGGTAGTTGACGGGCAGGGTGGGGTCTCCTTTCTTATAAAGCATGGTTGTTTCACTGGCTGACCAGTCAAGGGGGGTTCGTTCGTGTTAGAGGGTTTGGTTAAGGATATGGAGGAGGTCGGTTTGTCCTATGTGTTCTAGGTATTTGTAAAATTCGTTGGGAATGGTGTCCACGCCGGGCGCTTTGTTGTTTTTGAGGGTTTGCAGTGTGGACGCTAGCTCTGCACGGCTGAAGGGTTGGTCAAGGTCGGGGTTAGAATGAGTGAAGTAGGCCTAGTGGATGACGGGTTCCCTTGGGGGGAATATTGTGTTGTAGAAATGCTTCCATGTTTCATTGTCTATATTGTGGGTAATGGAGGTCTGGCGGCGGAAGGGTTTTATTCGTTTCCAGAATTCCTGTTGGTTATTAGCAAGTTGGATGTGTTCAACAAGAGACGTCCAGTATTCGTTGGTTTTTTGTCGGCAGAAATTGCGGTAATGGGTTGCTTGTTCGTGATAGGCCAGCCGGGTGGTTTCGTTCCAGCGGGCGTGTTTGGCTTGGGTGAGTAGTGTAGTCGTTTTCTTTTTCTCTTGCCGGCATTCCCGGTCAAACAAGGGTTTATTTGGGATTGATGGGATAAAGGAGGTTATTTGGAGAGCTTGGGCTGTGTGTAGAATACAGTCTCTAAGTTGTTGGTAATTTCTGGGTGCTGGGAAGTGAGATAGTTCTTGTTGAAGGAAGTGTGTGTATTCGCTTTTAAGGTCTGGGTTCCAGCGTAGTTTGACAGTCTTGATTTTTGGGAGAGGGGTAGGAGCCGGGCAAGGTGAGGTGATGGTCAGTAATAGGGGAAAGTGGTCAAATGGAAAGAGATTTGTCACTGTGAGAGTGTGTATAAGGGGTATGAGGGTGGGGTCTATGACAATAAGATCAATGACGCTGTTGCCTAGGGTGCTAGTATGTGTATAATGTCCTTGTAGGTCGCCGTTAACTCGGCCGTTAAGAATAATGTAGTTGTATGTGTCAAAGTGTTCAACTAATATTTGTCCTCTGCGGTTAACCTTGTGGTCTTCCGATGTGCGTGTCGGTTGTATGTGGGGTGTAACGTGAAACTGATCGGTGTCAAACTGGCCGAGGTTATGAGTACGGCTGTTAAAATCTCCTGCTATGAGGGTAGAATGATATGGAAATATTATTTGTAAATCGGAGATTTGTTGTAGGGTTTGCAGTATGTCAGCTTCTGTTTTGTATTCAGGTAGGTATATGTTATGGAGGATGAGGGCCGGAGTGTGTCCTTGTGAGGGGATTTGGACTCAGAGTAAGTGTGGACTATTGTGTATTGTGCGAGCGTGTGTCGTGATGTGTTTGTGTACAAGTGTGATTAAGCCTCCGCTTGCTCGTCCGTGATCATTTGGTTGTATTGCTTCACTGAAGTGTATGACATGGTTGGAGAAGAGGGATTCAAACTGGATGTATTTAGTGTCCTGTTTGTTTTTAATCCAGGTTTCACAGAGGAGTAGAAAGTGGATGTTTGTAAGTTGTAGTTTGTCAGTACTGTCTAGATTGAGCACCGTTTGAATCCCTCTGCTGTTCCATTGTAATATCTTAATTTTATTTTCACTACTTTATTATTCTTATGTTTAGTTTTGTGGGTTATTCTACGGTGGATGTGTGAGAGTTGAGGTGGTGTATATACAGGGTTAGTGTCAGGCTTATGTGTATTTATTAAATTACTATTATCATTAAGACAAATAGGTGCTAGTAGAGAGAGGGTACTTATCATGTGGTCGGTGATGATTATGTCCTTAGTGGGCGTCCATGGGCTGGGGTCGTCCGCTGTCATGAAAGGGCCGAGTAGTTCGTTCTTTGATTTCATCCTGGCGGTTGACGTAGTATTCGTGTTTTTCGGTCCCGTCAACGGTGTACAGTGTAGAGTTGAGGATCTTGTAGGTGAGATTTGGGTGGGTTTTCTTGAGTTCTAGGACTGAGGTATTCAGTAGGGTCCGTAGGCGAGATTCCTCTGGAGTTCTGGCTTTACTGATGGAGATATGTGCAAGAGACGGATTGTCTTTCAGTTTAGTCTTTTTTGCTAGTAGAATTTCGTGGAGTTCGGTTTCTCGTACCATGTGAAGTTCAATTCTTCGTGATTCCCCTTTTTTGAATTTTCCAAGACGTTTGGCGGCGTCAATGTCCAGCCCCTCGAGTCCCATTGTGGAAAGGAGTTGAATGACGACGGCAACAGTTTGTTGTGGTTTTTCCTGCACAGGCTCTTGTACGTTGAAGATGAGAAGAGTTTTTCGTATAGCATGTCTGGCTGTCCACTCAGTGGTTTTTTCGAGTTTGGCGACTTTGGTTTGTAGAAGTGGCAGCGGAGCGTAGAGGCCTTGCATTTCTGCATGTTGAGAGGCAAGTTGTGTGGTAATGTTGAGCTCTGAGAGTCTCTGAAGCTCCGCGATTTTCTCTAAGAGTTCTTCGTTCGTAATAGTGAGTGTGTGTACGGTGGGTGGAGGAGCTGGAAGTTGTGCTGTGGAGTGCGTAGAAGTAGCTAGGCGGCGTGCGGCAAGTGCGAGGCGATGTGTTTCTGTGGCTGGGATTTTTGCGGCCGGTTGCTTGTACGGGGATGTGGAGGTGGAAGTGGAGTCTGGTTGGTTCCGTTTGTTAGAGGATGATTTTGCGGTGGGAGTCGGTGGGGCGTTAAAGATGGGTATGAGCTGTTTGACGGGGGTGATTTGTTTCATGAGCTGAGTGTGGTGCGTGGTTCTTGCGACGTCAGCACTTTTAATGGGTGTGTTTCACTCACTTTTGGTGTGGTTTTTGGGGCTAGGGAGTGTGAATTTTGTTCACTCGATATGATGTGCAGGGAGAGCCGGAAATGGGCTTTGGAATGAGACGTGGTTTGGGTGATAACTCACTGTTTTTCTGCAGTTTTTCGTAGGAAGCGTGGGAGCGTGGAAATAGTGCGACCGTGCTATAGCTTAGCTGTCTCGGCTCTCGATTGGACAATGTATACTACGTCCCAGACTCTATGAACATAGTGTCAGAAAAACCAATCAATGAGACAGGCTATGTAAAGTGGAATTCAGTCGGTAAACGAGAATACTCAAACCAGAGGTATCTAGGTCCACATGCCTTACTAGATGACAAGAGTGGACTCTTCAAATTCCATCTAAACAAAGAAGTGAAAGCGAATAGAGGAATTACTATGGAAAGAAACCTAAGCATTTGGCATGAAAGATGCGGACACATAGACCCACTACTCATCAAAAAGACTGCGGAATTAGAACTAATTTCCGGGTTTGGATACGGTGATCTAGAAAACTGGATAAGATGTGAAAAGTGCTTCACCACGAATGAACCCCAGGAGCTTCTAGAAGCACCAAAAGCGTTATACTCACCAGGAGCAAAGATTGCAATACAAATTGAATCAGTAAAACCTAAGAAAAGCATTCAAAAGGGAGAGTTGCTGATGTACATCGTTGATGACTGTACAAAGCACATACTGATGGAAGAATTAAGCTCAAGAAAAGCGATAAAAACCATGCTGGAAGACTACGCAGCACTCATCAAACAGAAGCTAAGGAGAAAAGTCGTAGTTATGAGAATTTCCAAGGAAATTAAAGACCAGTATGACGAGCTAAACCAGATTGCTAGAAAACTGGAGATAAAAATACAGATAGAAGACCCGGTCGACGAACGGGACCTCATATCTGATACCAAAAGACGAGCTAAACTGATGATGGATGCAGCTAAAGCCCCAGAAGAAGTGTGGATAGAAGCTTGTAAGACAGCTATACATACTCAAAATAGGATAATAAATACCTTTTATCATGAAAACACTCCACACACTGCCATCATGCAGCAAAAAGTGTCCCTTGTCTACTTAAGGTTGTTTGGAAGCACAGCCTATTTTTATGAAACAATAGAAACCATTAATGGAAGCAAGCAACTCCCACGGAAGTGCCTGTTAGTAGGCTATAAGAAGAAAGGCGAACAATACAAGTGCTATAATCCAATAGACAAAAGGCTAATCCCAACCAAAAAGGTCCTGTTTACAGAGGAAGTTGTCCACAGATACTCGAAAATGGAGCCGATAGAGGAGGAAGCAGATAAATCAGACTCGGAAACCTCATATAAAACTGAAAAAAGGAGGCGGCGACATCAAAGCAGTAGCACTGAACCAGACTTCACAGTTGAAGCAAATACAGAGCTGGACAGCCCAAAAGATACCGTAGAAGAGATGGACCAAAGCGAATTATGGTGGGTAAGCAGCAAAAAGCCAGAGCAGCCTAAGAAGATAAATCTGCAGATTCCGGAAAATTACCAGTAGGTAATAAAGCTTGAGGAAAAGGAATTGTGGCTACATAACACTGATAAGTAGCATGCTTCAGATAGTGAAACAAACAAGACTAGATGCAAGCCATGCGCTAGGATCACTAAACTATCTTAGACCAGATCCGGACAAAAGAGATTGGAATCTTGCAACGTACTTATTAAACTACCTGTATTCGACTAAGCGGATAGGATTGAACTACCTAAACCAAGGAAGACAATTGACTGTATGCTCATGGGTCAGAGATAAAGAAAAGAAGAAAAGCGTGGATCGATTGGAATTTAAAACTCAAGCAGTAAGAGGAGCCATGATCACGTACGGAAAAACCCCAGTATTTTGGAAAAGAGTAGAAATTTCAGATTCAAACCAAACGAAAGCCGTAAAAGAATGCAATATGTTGTTGGATATACTGCACAACACCCAGGCGCTACAAGAAGTGTTACGGAATCTACAGATCGAGTACGATGAAGAGACGATGGTAGACTTCGGTAAAGGGAGTGACCTAGGAAGCATAAAAAGGTTCGACATAGGAAAATGTGAAGAACTAAAAGAGGAACAATTGGAGATTCAAAACATTCAGGAAAAAGATAGAATGGTGTTAAACATCTCAGACCAATTGACGGTGAAATTTCTTACTGGAAAACAAACTGCAGAAGAACGATACAAGGTGATGCAAGAAATCATGAATGTGAGTTTTGATGATTTAAACAAAGAGACAACTGTTAGAGCAAACAGAAGGAAGTGGAAGAACGAAAGGTCATCAAAATAAGATTCTAAACTCATGATTGTAGAAAAGTGTAAATTTGATTATTATTGATTCATCTTCTTAAGTAATTTTTAATAAAGATAAAGGTATAAAAATTAAGGAGAGTGTTGAGAAGAATTAATAATTATGATGGTGTCAATGATTTTAGTTAATTTGAAGATTACAGCATTTCATAAATAGGTTAGATGGATGTTTATAATATAATATCCTGATGAGAAAAGGATATGGTAAATGTAAATATGTAAACATAAGAGGTATTATAATGCGTGTTTTTTTATTTAATAAATCACTGACTCCTCAGCTTAGCAAGGAGAGACTCCAGACTTGGAGGTTAGACTGTAAAATCTCTTTTATTGTCTTTACCACTGATTAGGTACATTCTACTATTACCAAGTTTACAGTGCTTGTAATAGGTAGAGAGTACTTTTCATAGCATCAGAATATCAGCACAGATTTACATAAGCATATTGACATTAGTAACTTGAGATCTTCATTTGAGTCCAACTGAGTTAAGAACCCCTTCGCAGATCGTCCTAGCATAGGTAGATAATAAGTTCAATAGTTATTATGTACTTGTAACGTAGTAAGTAAGTACCTTGTCGGCTCTGTGCCAATCCCAACTTCAACAGGTGTAGCTTCATTCTGCTCCTCATTCGTAGAAACGGTAAATATCCATTGGAGCAATGGTTTTTCCCGCATCCAAAGAAGTTATGCGAGACCTTTTATGTTTCAGATTTGCCTTGACGAACGAGGGACGGCATAAAATGTTTGACATGCTTATAAAACGTCGAAAACTATTTTACTGATATCCACAAATCTTCCAACGATGTTATCCCGTATTCCCAATCCAATTTTCCTCTGTAGAATATTCTTTTTAGAGAAACTAAAATTTTCCACATCCTTTTTTGTATCCTTCAATCTTTTTCACCCTAAGACCCTAGGGGCCACACTGGAGTTCTTTGAAATAAATCGTCAATTATTTCTAATTCAGAATGATGAAAAATTAATAATAGAATACGTTAACATGAAAAAAAGTAACAAACCGGCAAAATATTAGCCAGCCGGCAATATCGGCACTGTTTCACGTGTTCGTACCGTTGAATCTTGCAATGGCAAACAGAAAATTAAATAACATGACAATTCGCGTACCATTTAAGCGATCAATTGCTTTGTTCAATTCGCAAGTTAATCATTCAACACATTTTTGTGCAAAGGCCAAGAGTAACAATTACAATTCAGCAACGCAATTTTTGTAAATAAATCCAGCTTAATTTATAAATATCTCTAACAATTTATTATAATTTACCAAATTACGATCATTTTGATTTTGCAAGTATCCGGGCAGGACAGACCATGATAGGGCAACAATCTAGTTTCTGAAAAAAATGAACTTTTTTTAATACAATGGAGGCTAAGGGTTTTTTTTTTGGCATAACAATTTAATTCGTCCACTAGTTTCAAATATGTTTTTAAAAACCACAATAAGAGTAGATTTCATTAACTTCACCCAATGAGCTCCTAAGACGTGCTAATCATGTGGCCATCTTCATTTTGAAAAAAAGTTGACTTTGTTAAAAAACTTGTATCTTATTTGCAAAATCGTTGGTTTTGAAAAGTTGAAGCCGATGCGATGAAATTACCAAACCAGTTTTGCCAAAAAACTCCCTTCAGTTAGTGCAACTACAAAAATAGCCTAAGTCCAACGTAAACTTACTGGACTTGTAGAGAGAATGTTTGATGTTTCAAACGTCACTCAGACTCAGCCGTTACTAAAAAAGACGGTCAACTGTCAACTGTATTAATAGTTGTCGCACGGTCGAAATCCAACGCCTACAAGTTATCAACAAATTGCTATTTTATTTTTTTTTAGTTCGACACATTGTTTTTCTCACGTCAAGTTTACTTTATCAATGTGCTGTTTGTGAATTAAAATAAAATTTGATTCGCGTAATTACAATTAAGCAAGCAGAAAACGGGGAAGATGAAAAATCAATGCTTAAGTTTCAATTTTGCATTTATTACTGTATAATAATTATTATTTTTTAATGAAACAAAGTGGTGAATTGACATTATTGTTGCATAATCAAATCATGCACTGGAGAAAAAAATAGGATAATGACGTTATCACAACACAATCACAACGAAGAAGTATTACAGCTTTTAGGAATAAAAGTATAAATCAAAGTAATGCATTCAGTGTCTGCCACTGCACTGATAGACCGAACTTGGTCAAGTTTCTCATTGACAGTAACTAGCGACCGTACCAGCCTCCCCAGCCCCCTCCTTGTAAAAATCACACAAAAAAGGCCAAATATTAACACACATTCCATGTAATTACATTGCAACACAAGGGTACCTACCTAAGTGTAAGGTATTAAAATGTGTTACCCTATTATTTACCAGATAAAATGTATTCTAATGTTTAATTTTTTAGTGCAATTATACATACCGTAGCGCCCCCCATATCCGCCATAGCCCTGATAGCCACCTATTTTTTCAAGGTGAAACAAAAGAGCATTAACACAAACAAAATTTGTGTTTTTGTTTAAAATTTCTTAAATACAATTCTTAGTTTCTTACCCATGCCCATACCGTAGCCACCCATACCACCCATACCACCCATACCACCCATACCGTAGCCTCCTGAATAAAAAAACAAACAATAATTAAAAAGTAATTAGAATGCGAATGTTGTGGTCATCAAAGAAGTATGAATACAAAAACACAATTAGACATTTTAAAGCTATTAGGCTTGTTATTTAGTAATTTCTTAATCGCGATCTCGGATGTACTTACCGTAGCCACCATAACCATATCGTCCACCATAGCCACCTTATAAAAAGTTCAAAGAACATCATTCACACCGCACAAATTCTATTGTAATTTAACGGACAGAAAATGTATTATTCCGTTTGTAAGCAATTTAATTTAAAGAAACCAACCGTAGCCCATTCCGGGGTAGCCGTACTGCCTTGCTTCTCTAGGTGGTGGTGCAGCTGCACCGGCATCTTCAGACTTTTCAGGTACAGTTCCAACAGGAATCTTTGGCTTCACCTCTTTATCCTTTGTTGAGTCATCTTCCAGTGCCAGTCCAATTGCCACCAAGGCAAATAACATAAGTGCGACCTGTGCATATACGAAATGATACATTTTTCAAACCTTAAAGTATTCATTTAGAAATTTCACAAAAACAATAATAATTTACGAATTCTAAACCAATACGTAATGCATGACAATCTCCTGACAGTATACCTTATACGCCATTATGAGTGTCAGCCCTTCCGATCCACGTAAATTAATTTGAGAGAAAAATATCCACACTGGAACTCCGTGGGAGGATTGAAATATTTCTGATGAATAAAGGATGCTCTGTTGATGATTTTTATATGGTTCCTTCTTCCTTGACAAGGGTAATTAGGGATGAGGTGACGGAGGACCGATCTCAAGGATTACGTCTAGCATTCCAGTGTCCAATGTCCAAAATGAAACTTTATGCAAGTAAACAGTACTGGTACTTTATTGCCTCTACCTATAGATTTTCGATGTCAAAAATTGACGTTGATTAGTTCACTGTACTGTACATGCTTTAGTGTAAAGGAATGTATTGAGTCACTGTGTTGTTCCATAATATTCCAGGAAAAATCTGCTTCAGATTTCCCATCTTCAAGAAAGGGGTAATGACATTGTAATTGCTGTTTGGCATGAGAGGATGATTGTTGAATGTTATTGTGGTTTAAAAATATTAGTAATCATAATATTACTGCGATTACAACTGGTCATTTCATCTCACGTGAGCACCCGCCTTCATCCATAATAGTTGCTGATAGTAAGCTGAAGCTTTGCGTCTTTCTTTACGTAACGGGATCTTCGATTTCAAATAAGGTTTCCGGTAGTGTGCAGTGATTATTCTTCTTAAGCCTCAATTAATGAATGGATTATGCTCAGTAAAAAAAATATACTAAATAGTAAGTAAAACAATAAAACTATTCTATGTACTGTGTACCTTCTCCGAAACTCCATGCAATATATCAAACCAATAATTTTATTTTGATAAAAATATTCAATATTATTAATATAAATTACGAGTCAACAAGAGAGGAGGAAATTGCTTGAAACAAAAGCAATGGAAAAGATATATGTACCAGTTCCAGTCAGTATTTTGTTTATGAGTATCAACCGCAACGCAACATGGAAGCAATCACTGTACTGAGCTTTCCGTCATTAGTTAGCCGGTAAATAATATCTATGTTGGATACTGGATTCAGGTACTTAATTAGAGTTTACCTCCTAATTACACCCGGTCGAGTATGCATATAGAAACATTAGTGTAGGTAGAAATAATTATTTCTTAACACGCCATAATTCCTACGGACAATCAAATCTTCCTTTTCATTTTGTTTTATGGCAGTTTAAGTATAAGGACCCTCAACTTCAAGTCTTTCTGAGCTACACAAATAAATAAATAAAGACTTACGTAAAAGATTTACCATTTATCTGAACAAGATTTTTGGTCACGTTAAACTAACTCCCAAGTTCTTCAATTTAAGTATGTATGTATGTAATATGTAATTGTTGCACAAACAGATCGTGGGTCGCACCTACTTACTATGTATGTAACTAGGTACGTGCATATGTAGCTCTATAATCATAATCAGTAATCCGTATTTTATTTTTCTATTCCAGCCTCTGGTCATAAACATAAACATGGATTGGATTTTTGGTCTTGTATTGTGTCATTTGAACAAGAGCAATATACTGGACAGCATGCATACAGATAGACAAGTTTCAAACGTCTGCATACTGCATGTAATAATAATTACTAATTACTTACCTAACTAGTAAGATATCATATGATATCTTATCGACTGCTTGCATTATCGCACTTTTTCGCTACACCTTAACAGAAAGATAGTTTTTAACTTATAGTATATACTTATATATTATGCAGGCTATTGATTTATTGGATTTTTGGTCTTTAAATTCAACGAAACGCACCCAATTCTTCTGTTTAGTTTTGGCTCATTCGACGAATCCGGATCGAGACATTATTTTGAGTGCCAGCAAAGAACACAAAGGGATTCTTTCCAATTGAAATTTTCAAACAGTGGCCGTTTCAAAAAATGGGTTTGCCGGCGAACTGTAATTCTTCTAAAAAGCATTTATCAAAAATTGTCGTTTCAAAAGATACATTGTCCAAGAAAGAAACAATAAATAATAATTTAATAATGTTAAAAAAAAGATCAAACATATATCTTCTGAGCGTCAAACCTTAAAGAATATTTTTCTTTTCTTTTATTCCGTTGAAGAGAGTTCATGTGATAAAAGAGTCTGCAAAAGTTGATTTGAACACCGCACTAGTCGCACATATGGTCCTCACGATCTATTTTACTATACGACATAAAAGTCGATAAAGGTACTCGCGTCTTAGCCGAGCATCTTTACTAATAACATAGTCAATTTTATTCGGAGCACTAAGGGGACGATTTTTCAATTTGATGATTTCTTCAGTGACCTGAATGTTTAGCACTTCATTTTCATTTACTAATCCTTCAGCAGTTTTTTCACGATCGGCCTAACCTATTTTTTAATATCTGTCTTTCGCAGCTATCTACTATGATTATTTAAATCTCTCTATACATGCAATAGGAAATCAACGATCCCTACTCTAATTAAAAATAATGCCGAAATAGCTAAGTTTGATAGACAGCGGTTACTTACTACGGATGTTTCTGTTTGTCATTCGTTTTTCTACAGCGCGTTTTATATGCAGCGTAAGCTTCTTGATCTTTCCTTTTCAAAATTAGTAGCTAAGTGTGATTGTGTAGTAGTCCAGCAAAGTGGTTGTGCTGCTCTTGTTCTCACAAAAGCATTTAGAACTTGCATTAAGTGCCGAATCAGAGCCTACCATGCCCCCTGAAATAGGTTTAGACCCTTTACTTTGTTACTTGAGTACATCATTGCCGACGGGAGGGTAGCGAGCACCCCTAATATTTCTTTTACTGAGCTTCGCACAGGTCAACTGAATTTACAAATGACGTTGATAATGTTTTGAGGAATGCATGTTGAAATGGAAAAATGAGCAAGGGTCAAATATAATGATTGATACCATACAGCTTTTGATCAGGTCTGAGGAGCGGGGCGACCACTAGGTTTTCAAGCTTATTTCAAAACGTAATAACTTCAGCGTGATTAAACTCCAATTGTTGTTTAAAATTAACACCCAGGTATTTTATGCCTTCGTTCTCTTTTAGACACCTTAGTTTAAATGTGTCACAAATGATTAGGTCATCAAGGAAAAGGGAACCCTTTACGATACTAATACATTCGGATTTTTTTTTGGTTTATATGGAGGACAATTTGGTCAAATAGGTTAATTGCCATTTTAATCAGTATCTTAGCTGACTCACGTGAGTTTGTTTTTAGTCATGTGTCATCTGCGTAGTTAGAGACTGTTTCATTTTCGAAGTTTGGATGCAGATTATACCCGTACTTTTGTCTTACGCCTGGGTCGTTAATTTCTTCTAGCTCCTGATCGACGGCGATGTTGAAACAAGTGGGGTTTGTGGACTTGCAGGACTCCTCAATACAGATCATAATCAAAGAGCGCAGAGGTACAATCCAAAAGCTCGGATGAATTGAACTAATTTACCTGTGCATTTCAAATGAATTAAATCAATAAGGTAGGCAGGTAATATGTTGTCGGTTAAGAGGCAAAATGGGGGACATTCATCACACAGACTATCAGTTAACTTTCTCCAGAATCGATAAGAACGATATTGCTTTTAGATTTGTTTGGATGTAATTATCTCATGGAGTGAATTGGCAGAGATGCCGTAAAGATACATTGTTGGTTTTTGCCGGACAACAATAACTCTGCTGATGGTACTTCCTGATCCTAAAATGGATATAATATTATTAGACCTAATATCACATTTCGCCAGGAAACAAACGCTAAATTATTTAGTATTGTTTCAATCTTTCAATTATTATGTAGCACGGGATTATAAATTGTATGTTCGTATTCATAAGTACGCGTTTTAAAACCTACATTCAATTCCGCAGTGACTTCCATTCTTATATTAGTCTCCGCAAGCGTACAAGTATCTTGTACCAATTCGTAAACTACTTCCTCCACTTCCATTTCTGCGGCAGCAGGCATGCCTTCATAGTCAAGTATATTTGCATCTAAATCCTTCAACGTGCTGCTACAGCGCAGCGCCCAGTACTCGCATTTGGAACTGAGCTTATCCCATCCATTCTTCCATTCATCACACTTCGCCGTTGTTCTTTATAAAATCGTGTAGCAAAGAAGATAATCTAAAAATGCTAGAAATACCATCAACAAAGTTTAAGGTGAAATTAACGAACACCCAGTATGAAGTTGGCCCTTGCATATTGCTCAAAAAGAATGGAATTTGAGTATCGCTCACTAATCATTAGTACTAGTAGCTCGAGCTGCTGCTATGAAGCAAGCTTCGCGGAAAAAGACAAATGTATAAGTAAAACAAAAAACAACAAAGAAAGAATAAAATTCACCAACAAAGAAAGCGAAAGAATCATGAACTAAAGAACTAATACTATGTACGTAGTAGTTTAGTTTTCAAATTAAAGGCTTTCGGGACTTGTCCCACTGCCCTTTTATTATATTTTGTCATTTGTATTGCATTGTACATAAATTACATTTAATTACTTTTAATGATTAAAATTTTGAGGTTTATATAAATACAATTTTAGACTTGGTGGTAGAACTCTTCGATAAGCTGTAGGAGAGAATACAAAAAGTCGCATTTAAATTACTATCAGAATTACTTGTGTGTCAGTACTTTTAACTTTTTTGTTATTACATTGTTTTCCATGGGGTTAGATAACAAATATATGGATTAGATTGCTGTGACTATGTTTGGCGCTGAATCTAGTTGTTATTATTCTGTTCTGTTATATTATTTTGCGAATGGACCTAGGGGCTGCACCGATATGACTTTGTTTTACCCATTAACTTTGTACGCTGATTTTTTCCCTTGGTCATCAATATTGATGAGATCTCGACAGATTCTCTTTAAATTAAGTCAATTTACGCAACTTCCACCCGAACTACAATTAAAGATTAGATGTCCACCAAAATACGAAGTTCTGTAGTAACAAGTAAATGAAAGGTTTATTACAAGTAGTAAATGAAAATAACGCAGAGTTAAATCAATGAACGCAAATGCAAATGCCCAAGCCAACAATACAATCAACAGGGAATAATAATGAGAACGGTCCAGCTACCAGCAGACCAAAACAGGAATTAAATTCAATTTCACTTTTCTTCTCCGCTCCGTGACAAAACAATTTTTTCGCTTTAACTTTTATTCGTATACACCTAGGTTTTCCTTCGCCGTATTGTACTGCATTTTACAGCTAGCTATTGAGATGTCTGCCTCCTACAACTTCTAATTCGTCTCTCTGTACGTAGTATCTACAATTAATATATTATGTAATGAATAAAATGTAAATAGGAAATAATAAAACAATCAGCAAAACATTAAAGTTAAAATCACTGCCTCTTGAAACGGCAGTCCCCTTGAGAATTTGAATTAAGGATAGTAATAGTGACTGTAAATTGTAAAGCCGTAGTTGGCTGCCGTAGTATTGTATTGAAGTTGTGATGTGTGGTAGGATTCACATTTTCACAGTACTATTCCCCATAATTTTAATGGAAGAGAGACACTTATTTTTTGTCTTCTGAAGACGAGGTACTATTCCAAATATTAGTTGGCTTCTTTTAGGTCATAATCCTAATTCCTTTAATCATATTCCTCTGAACACAAATCGTTTCAAAATAATATCCCCGGTTACTGTAATTAAAGAAACCATAACAGTTTTAATAACTTCTTTAGGTACAAATTATGAACGCTTTATCCAGATTCTGGCGATATTTTGGGACCGAAAAACACACGTCTTTCTAGTGGCTGACTGTACTGGAGAAGATAAGTCATAAGTAGATAAGTAACTAGTAACTAGTACATAGAGTTATATTATTCGGTATTTTATTTGTTGCTGCAGTAACGTTAGAGACTCAACAGCTGCTCTACTCGAGTTTGCATTACGAAGTTGTTCTATAATCAATTTCAGTTTTCAAAAATCAATAAAATAATTTTGTATCCAATTATTTTGGTAACCCAACTTACCCAACTTACCCAACTCTGAACCTAAAATTGCGTCATTCCTATTCGCCTAGCGCTATCGTTCCTGCAGATGCAGAACCTCAGTCAGAATTCGTAGTACCGTAGTGGCCGTATGTCGCACTGACGCTTCCGTGAAGTGCAAAAAGGGGCTGTGCATTTTTGGTATTTTTGTTTGGGGACGGGGGATGTTCGACCGATTATGACGCCGTATCCCTTATATTAAGCATGTACATACGGATTTGTATGATTTTGGGAGGTTTAGGGATTTCAGCTTGACGTCATAAGTGCACAGCTCCTAATGGTGTACACAAACATCAATTACATCATATGTCATACATCATTCAACAGCTACAGCTGATGCTGAAGATAAAAATGAAAAGAAAATTCGTTTTTTGAATTCAAGCAAAGCGACATTCTTAGCATGTAGGCAAAACTGCGAAGTCTAACGAAAAAGTACCAAACTCATTAATTTATTTTTAAAGTGAGTAAACTGATTTGCTCCTATGTGAGGTACGGAACGGAAATTATATTTAATAAAATACTTTATTACGCACAAATTGTAAAGTAGAATAGCCGTGGAACTCTCAGCCCTTTAGTTGTTAAATGGTGATATCAAATATAAATTAACAACAACAACCAACACCAAAGTCTACTGAGTAGGGTAGAAGCA
>JAQFZC010003674.1:0-18129 GCA_034695205.1 Dicyrtoma fusca | reverse complement strand
TATATGCATGGGCCAGTATTTTTATTCTACAGTTTAAAATTTCAACTCATCCTCAGTTCAAACAATATTAAATCATTGTACTTATATACGCAGCTACGGTACCGACATAATATGTATAATTATATCCCTGCTTATGATACAAAATGACGCGTATCCATTATAATTTTCAATTTTTCTATACACATACAAACTAGTTTTTAAAAATGTGCAAAACCTCGATTTGCATTTTTCCACTGCATAGTGTTTCTACATGCGTAAATGGCACTTAAATGGGAGTACATTGTCTTTTCAGATTGTAAGGATACGTATCATTTTGCATCTCAACTCGTTTCTCTGCGCGTCACATTGCTTTTAAACAGTATTGGATAGACGTCAGTTTGCATCTTAAAGCCAGTATGTATGTGGACAAATATAGGCAAATGATAGACTAATTCATGAACAAGAAACTATCTCGTATTTCCAAGGCTTCCAATGAAGATGAAACACTGCAGATAAATTCAATAAATTGGAGCGCTTATTAGAAATTAGTAAATAAATTATCACAAAAGCTATTGCCCATCATAAACTGCACTTGACATTCGAAGACCTCCCAACGCTACTCGTAATTCTGCTCGCTTTATTGAGCCCATTGGCCAATAAAGCTGTCGCAGACGCACTTATTTAATTGCTATAGGTGCCTCAACGACTAGCTGAGTGTCCACGCAAAGAACATCTTCGCAAATCACAATTTACAAGTCAAATGTGCTGTTCGTCACTGAATTACCACCACCAAGACACAAACATGTAAAATAGGGGGTATTAGTGGATCAAAGGGTGGAATTATACAATCAATCATTAACTGTGAGGCTCCCTCATCAATATAATTATGGATTAATGAGGGGTGCGGAAAGATGTTGTTAACAAGCTATATACTTTTTATAGTAGGTATTCCTGCTCGGTATACGTACATATATAAATTACAAGGTAATTTTTTTAAGTCCATCGCTATTAGTATTTTTGATTGATTTGAATTGCTCGGACGTCTATTAGTATTCCATTCTTGTCAACTATTATTGGCGAAAAGGATGAGGAGGATTTTAATAAAAGCCCCTTCGACAGAAGCTGAGAAGAAAGGAGGCACACGGTAGACTGCATTGCGTTTTCACCTTCACAGGTATTGTGCATTTGGTTGGGTGCCATGCAATGCGCACTGGTGTACCAGATTCCTTAACCTGGTTCTACAGATACGTGTATGAACCAAATACTCTGCAGTTTTTGGTGAGAAACCGGTTTTGCCCCATTTGCAACCCATACATGTGTCCTGATACCTCTGTGTACTGACATGGAAGTGATTTTACTTGTCAAGGAAATGTACATGTGTATTTACTCACTCTTGTCAGCTAAGCGTAGGATTTTTTCAGTAGCCACCAGACCAGGCACCATGTCAGCCCATCAACTTTTTACAGAAATTTATATTGAAATCTTATTTGAATTCACCACTTAAGTGCCGCACGATCAGTCACCTAAAATCAAGCAGCGGTTTTTTTATTGCAATTTTTCATCTTTCAAATAGCCCATCCGGCCCATCGAGATGGAAATTCCCTACAGCTTTTACCAAATACCTACACTTGTTTAACATGGCATCGTTAACCATAACTTTTTTTCGTGCATACTATACTTCATCTTATAGTAGTGAGAATTTTGGTATCCCTCCTTAGCCCGTTTTTTAAAATATTTAAAAGCAAAATAAATGATGAATTTACTGTACGTCGAAAATGCAAGAAAGGAAAGGCTGTCGAAGCAATTAATTTATAAACAAACTTTTTATTTTATTTTAAAGTAAGTTCAGTTATATACTTACATTTAAATTAATTATTTTATTAATGGAAGCTCGCCATTTTGTAGATTTTTAGTCACAAAGTAGATACACCAACTTGCAGCGGCTTCAGTGGTAACAAACTGATTTTTTATCATTAACTTTGAAACTACAATTATGTACATAGAGGCAAAATGCGTCAAAAAAGTTTGTAACAAATAAAATGAGGGCAAAAAGTCACTATACCGTCCATGACATTGCGTGGCGCTTGTATTAAAAACTTAAATATTAATTACATACGTAGATTATGCAGTGGGTCCTTGACCACTACGATGCATGCCAATAGAATCAATGAGAACTTCAATCTGTAATTGCACAATTTAAAAAACGTTACTTCAATAATGCTTCGAAAGCGCATATAAATTAATTTCTGATTTAATTAATTACCCTCTTAAATGAATTGATGCCAAAATTAGTGTCATAATTGTAAGCTTTAAATCTAAGTCTAACCTTAAGTCAAGTACCTATTAATGTTCCGTCGTGAAACTGTAAATCTGGAGTGCTGTTGCTGCATGGGCAAAATTTTGAATCTCTTCAAACGGAACTGCGACCTCTCCGTCATAAATGAAGTCCAGGATATACCGCAGCATATCCATGGTGACGGGAACTCTGAATTCCGAGATCTAAAAATGAAATTAAATAATGCAAGAAACTATTTTATTTGAAAAAACATCAACTGTTCAGGGATGTATGCGGCTACACTTAAAGTCTGTGTAAAAGTGTACATAAATGAAAAAATGAATAGCACTACACACGATATAGAAAACAAATGACAAAGTTCACTTACGGAGGCTAGGTCGTCACCGAAAAAACTACTGCAAGTCGCCAGTGCGACCTTATGGGCATTTGTCCTTTTCATGTCCGAGCTTACTAAAGTAATATCGTAGGGAAAAAGTTCCAAATTAAGGCGAAGAAATTCTAACGGCATCCTCTTCGGAAAAATAGTCCATTGCAGTACATACCGGGTATATGTGGTTTCAGATTCCTGAACTCCTGATAGCCCCTGGTTAGCTGACCCCATAGTACACAAATACAACAAACGAGTACCAACAACTTAAATTACGAAAACAAAAAAATGAAATTTCAAAACGTAAGTATATCATCAAGAATCTTGTTTTCGATCTAAAAGGTAAGAACAGGCGGTTAAGCAGTAACTGTTCGTGAGTTCTGTTGGCGATGGACAGAGCTCGTGAAATACGAATGTAACCGTCAAAGGAAAAATTAGAAATGAGCTTAAGTAATTCGACGGACAAAAAGAGCTAATACAAAAAAGTATTAATTTTCTTTCGTATGAAAGAATAGAAGATCCCGCTTCTACGCAATTAACATGATTTCCTTTGAAATACCAAGTTTTACTTAAAAATAGGACGGGTTCAATGGAATAGGTTAAGGTGACTGTGCAGCTTCTTTTGCACTGGAATATGATTTGCTGAGATACCATGCTATTCAAACTAGGACTAGATGTTATCTGGTTAAAATACGTAAATTGGAAAACGGAGATAAAGTAAGTTGATAAAGAATACAATTACAGCATATGAATATGTAATTGAATGAACGAATGCGGAAAGAAAAGGCTGACTTGAAAAAAGTTCATTTTTATTCCTTAACAACCAGCAATACATGAGAATTTCAATGGAGACACAAGTACTTACGAAGGTCCCTTGCCATGGAGCGTAATGAGCCTACCTTACAATGTATTTTGGAAGACTTGGTTTTTAATTGAGTAATTGACTAGAATAATAGCTTGACTAAAACGGCACAGACAATGTACTTCTACCACTTGTTCATGAATTAGTTAATTTTAAAAAGGACTACAGATGCAAGTGATGGAATGTGACTACGGGGCTGTTTGGGGGAAGGAAGTGGTTGCCTAGTGGTGGATGTTGGACTGGAGGTAGCCGGGTCCCTGGACGTTGTTGTGTGGGGAGTAGATGCGTTGGATGGGGAAGTTGGCGAGAGTGGGGGGGACGTTTTGGTTGGAGTGGCAGTCGATGAGGAGTGAGTTGCCGTTGTTGTTGTGGCCGTAGCCGTGTGACTTGCTCGGCTTCTGTCGCTCGGGAACTGCAATCAGCTCCGACATGAACGAGATGTACGTGATGGCCAGACGAAGCGTCTCAATGCGGGACAGTCGCTTCTCATAAGCAAACGTCGGCACCTTCATTCAAATCCCAGTAATTGCCATTTAAAATTCATCAGGTTAAATAAAGCATTCTCTTATCTATACACCTGCCGTTGTCAATTTCAAAATCCAAAAGTTCGTTAGAAAGACTGGAGATGTGTTTACTAATAATCATACTATTTAAAATGAGCTACAAATTACTTTAAAGTAGTCAGAATGGGGTCGATGCAAAAGCAAAGTGTTCTATATATCGAATCATTTTCTTAGATGCAATGTGGCTCAAGTTCGTTAGCATTATAATGGTAACGTGGTAAAATAGACTTAGGCCGACTTGCATTTATGCCGTCACCGTGTGGTTATGAGTTAATTACCGTAAATGTGTTATTTATTGATAAATTAAAAATGTCAATTTACCTTTCGGCGCAGCTTGTCAAATGCTTCGTTGAGATTGAACATACGACGTCTCTCTCGGATGTTAGCTGCACGCCTTTGAGCCATGGTGGCAACCCGACGACGAGGCTTCTTCGTGGAAGTCTTGTGTGGATTGAACCTATTTTATAATAGTTTAATTGGGAGTGCATTAGAATTGACCCAACGTATCTTTTTGAAGCAGAAACAATGATGAACTGCAGGTACTCATTACATCGTTTTAACCACGGGGAATTGCAACTTACTATGCACGAACATGTGTAAGCCATGGCCATGGCATTTTTTACACAGGTATGGGGCTGTCCATAAATGACGTTTGCAAACGACGGTAGGTAGGGGGTTGGAGCTTCCGTTTACGCTAATGTTAAAAAATGCAAACTTTTGGGGGAGGGTAGGTGTAAATGTCTGAAAAATGCAAACGTCATTTATGGACAGCCCCTATGCAAGTTCGATAACGGGAAATGCTATAAATGTTAAATCATACGCTGCACACATTTTTGCATAACGAAAAAATCGTTCAAACATCTACTGCATTCCAGGAGCTGCCGGGTAAAAATTAAAATAAAACTCAATTAGAAATAGGATGGGCTACTGATTGAGCATGGACTTATTATCGAACAATAGCAGCGACAGTTTGGCATCTTCGATTGAATGTATACACTATATATTTCAATTGAGTACGCTGCAAAGGTGATAATTTAGGAAAAGCTAATTAGGCACGCAATCATCGAATCGCACATTAGATTTTTCATTGCTTTTATGTAATTGATTATTTTCATGCTGCTAGTCAGATACTTCGATAGAGGGTCGCAAATAATGACTACTTGAACCCCAACTATACTAATTGAGCGTGGATTGCTAAAACCAAGTTGTAATTTCGTCGGTAATAATGTAAAATGACCAAGTATGTTTGCCAGTGAATTGGCCAATTGTAGCTTAAAAGAAATTTGTCCCAAGTTCTCCCATGCTATACAACGGTAAGTCGATTAGTTAGCATTTACAAATATAACGGAAGTGGGAAAAATTGCTTGTAAGCTACAATTGGACATTTTACTGGCAAACATACTGGTCAGTTTATATTATCACCGACGAAATTACAAGCAGATTGAACCTGCGCCATGTTGTATTAATACCGACGATGCCTGGGGTAAATGGTTTAAATATGAATTTCTGGACTATGTCAGGACGAACATTCCGCTGGATTTAGTTTTGCTCATATTTGAAATGTGACAGTAATGCAACGTAATTTACTGCCGTTTTGGAAACGGACGACCCAACCCAAACATACATGTAGAAGTCTCTTATCAAATGACGTAATGCCCAACACGTCATGGCCTATCAAATCAGGATCAAAACATCGTCAGAGTAAATGCAATGTGTCCCGCGTCCACACCGCCCACAAGTGGATCATTCGATGGACTTGGACGTCTTTGCACTTCGAGGCAATAAATAATGAGATAAGGGAAGAATACCTCTGAGAAGCGGCGGAGCCGGAAGCCCTGCCGTTGGTCCAGAGATCGTTGGGCGCGTTGAGGAGGTCGGGCTGGTGGAAGGCGATGGGCTGTCGCTGGCCGTTGGGTGCGAGCGCACTTTCCCAGAGGCCTGGAGCGGCGAGGGCGCAGTTGTTGTTGTTGGGGTTGTTGGCGGGAAGACTGGAAGTGGAGCGCAGAGCTGCAGCGGCGGCAGCAGCGGCGGCAGCGGCGGAGGAGTGGTGCGGGATTTCTTGGGTGTAGAATTGGCCCATCTGCAAGGCTGTCTGCAAGTGGTGGTGGTAGGCGAGTTCGTAGTTGGCTAAGTCTCTGTACGGCGGGTCTATCAAATGGCCTGAAGTCGGCTCACCACCGGCCATGAACAACGCCCACGCACACACCAGCCAGGGTCACGCTCTTCACCTCAAAGTTAATTCACTTGCACAAATATTTCCTCCACACACGCAACTTCCAAACTTTGATGGTGAAATCTTAATTCCTACTGTGAAATACAAACGTGCCTTTTTGACTTCGATTGAAATCTGCGACGATTAGAGACAGGAAGTTCTGTTTGCGTATCCCAGAGGACGAAGGTAATTGTAAATAATCCGTTGACAAGGGAGGAAGATGGAATCGGATTGCGGACAGTGCTTGGGTGGGCTTGGTGGGCGTGGTGGAGTGGTTGTCTTTGCAGAAGCCGGGATTGCGTCGGACTGCAAAGTGTGCACATATGTTTCCAATGCTGAGATGTCGGGAGGCTAATAATCTGTCTCCCTCCTGTCCTCTGATTTGGCGTGAAATTTCTCATCTCGTAATAATTCAATAAGATGCAAATACAAAGGGGGAGGGCGCGAGACAAAGCTTTATTAATTTGTCATGTGTTTAATACAATTCGGATGACGAACTCAGTGCCACCGATTGACTTTCGCTTTGTTCCGCCATCCGCATCCATTGCCTTTGTGTGGAAAAAGCAAAGCAAATATGAAACCATGTTAAATCTCTTACTCCCATTAGCTCCGGTCTGTACATAAGTACATCCTATACCCCAGAACAAATGCCACGAAATTATATTATATATTAGGGATTACGTAAGTAACTCCCTGCTACGGTGCTCCGTCGAATGCATACATTGTACGTACGTACATACCCTTAAATTTCGTAGATCTGGAAATCTAAATATTATTAAACAGCTGGGGTCGAAGAGGGAGAAAGGAGGAACGGCAGGCAACCCTGTGATTTGTGTTTTTTTTTTGTTTTTTTTTTTACATGAAATTGAATTTTAGTGGAAAAAATATCCATGTGTATGTTTGTATTGCATTGTAAAGTCAAAACCATATTGTCTGATGAGAAGCAAAATGAGGTATCTGCTACGATTTAGAGTTGGATAACTACAAAATATCTTTAGCCCAGTTTCAGCTTAACTTTGAAACGGCCAATACCCATTCATACTAACATTATTAGTTTCACTGCTTTGAAAAAGTATAAAGATCACTTTTACTGCTACACATAAAATGAATGGACTTTGGCGATTTTGAAGTTAAGATATGAATGGACTTCGGCAACTTTGAAGTTAAGCTGAAACTGGACTTAGGACATTTTGCAGCTGCGGTAGAGATATATACCTTGTTTTGCTTCATAACAGACTACATATATGAATTGTGTATACACTTACGGACGTGTAGATTATACTGAGCTGTATTTGAGAAGAGTATTTTGTTTCTTAACTGGTCAGTGCAGTATTGCGGCGGTTTCAATAATTACAAAGTCAGCCAGTGCACTGGGGCTCAGCTACCATCACGTTTGCCGTAATGGCAAAGAACGTGCAGTGTTTTTTATTCGCGCTCGTACTCTAACCTCCCTAATGCACACTGAGCTATGCAATTACACTAATTTAATATAATGATTTGTTTAGACGAAATTGTATCACTAGCACAGCATATAAGGAAGTTTTACGAAACTAAGAAGCTAAAATGCTGCAATTAGGATCGTGTGATAGGAAATGGCTGTTTTATTAAATGCATTCGGTACGTTGCGTTGTTTATGTGTATATGCATTTAACTTTTTTATTTTCGAGAAATTGGAAGAATTGGTTCACTTAGGATTAGAGCCATGTCACGATTACAAATAAGTGTCAATGTGATTTTGTCAAAATGTTTTTGGTTTGCGCAATAACATAGGTACATAGCCATATATGGCTCCTCCGTATGTTGTCAACTAATTGTGCGATGTACATGTATTTGAAAGGGGGTGCTTACTGAGGGGTTTCTTTTAATAATAATATTGTGGACAGTAATACATTTAGCAGGAAATGAAAATTCCCTCGTCCAACAATGAAAGTAAAAGAGACATTAATTAAAAAGATGACAAGAGTTGCACAACAGGGGAAAGAAATTACACTGCGTTGTCCAGCCCCTTCCTGTCAGCTTCAACGGACGCTATTGGCTGAAGGGTTGGGTCTCCGTCTCCGTTGGAATCTATTGCTGGAGCTGGAAGCCCAGACTGAGCACTTGCCACTCTTTGCGGCTGGAAAGAGGGGAGCGAATCTCCAGTGATATTGTAATGTTGGGGTAACAACTCTAGTTGAACTTTTTCATCTTTGTATGTACATGGATACATATGTAACCAAGCGTAGCTTTGACAATAACGCTATTTTGTTCCACCTAATGTTTAAATCAACTTATTACATATTTTGTTCCAGTATAACCACTGTTTGAAGATAATTCATGCAACGTTAATCAATTTAAAAAATATTCTGTAACGCATACTGACCGCGGAACATTCTCTAAAATTAATAAAGATTTTTTTTAAAAAAGTATAAATCTCTTATAGGCTTTTATTTGAACAGAAAGCAATGGAGTTTTTGTTACTTTTCTACTAGTCTACAATTTTAATTTTATACATTTTAAAATAATCAAAACACAATTTATTTACCCTATTTTAAATAGCTCAAACCTTAATTTGACTTAATTAGAAAAGTGCAACATGTAATTTTGGACATTTTTGAACCTTGATTTTTATATTGTATTTTGTGTAACATTATAAAAAGAATAATTTAATAAGAAATTCATAAAGAAAAAATTCATAATCATCAGAACAGTGTAATCAAAGCAATGACTCACATTATGGAATTCTAATTTTAATTTTTTTAAATTTAGGATTGAGATAAAGCAGGTAGGTGGCCACTGGTGTAGGTACTACTCAGTTTTGAATGATATTAAAAAAACTGAGATTCTTGAAAAACGAATTTAAAAGGAACTAACTGCTTACAACATAGTAAACATATGTACATTAGGTACTTCTTATTTGTGCGATTGAAGGCATGGGTTTTGATTCAGTTGCAAAATGTTGCCTTATTTTTCGAGTCCAACTGGAGAATTTAATGGGAGAAAAGTGGTAGGATGTATTGCAATGCATGAACAGAGCCTCGGGTAAGGTAGCGCTATTGTTCCATCCGTATTTTTTAAGCCATTTGGTTTACTTTAATTTCAATTGATAATTCAAAAACCTGAGAACTTCTTCACAAACGCATTGTAAGATGCACAAGGAAATTACAATTTACGGAAGTTTACGCATTTTCTTCTTCATTTGTTGTTGTGCATCAATGGGTTTTGTAGGATGGATAAGAAGTTAAGGGAAAGTTGTGTTTTATATACATAGCTAAGGTAGGTCCATGTTCCCGCTGCAGGTAGGCGCGTAGTTGATGCAGATCATATTTTCCCAGTAATTTCCCTGGGGAACAAGCACAACAAAAGAATAAGAAGTGTCCACTGCAAAACCTCATTCAGTAGCTACAAGCTTCTTCGCGTGAGAATTCAGTATCTTTTAATAATTCATTTATATTCTGAATGCAGTCTGTAGTTTGAAAATAAATTGCATTTTTGTGCGTAAGTAAGCGAGCGTGATTATAGGATTGGAGGATTCACCGTTACTTACCTAAAGGGTCGTTCAGTTGCTACTTCATAGAAAAATACGGGGCCAAAATATCATCATTCATGTACCAATAGTTCCAACCAGAATACTAATTCTTGTTTGTAAGAAGCACCATAATGTTACATCTTTTACCCTTTGTGTTACTCTTTTCGTTTTTATAACTTAAATAGCTTTTTTGACACATAATAGAGACGGAAATATATTTTGGTGCTTGTTTGTGACAGTGTATAAGCATTTTATTGTTTTTAACAAAATATTGCCATATATTACTACGAATTCCATTAATAGTTTAGGTCGACACTATCTGTGTGGGTTTCTTATGGCTGTACTAAATGCTTGTCACATTCAATTTCTTTTATATAACATTTCATCCAAAATCACTACACATGATCACGTAATAGGTGCGAGACCCCTAGTGGCCCATCGGTAGGATGTCATAATTTCACTTTTTACTCTTTGCTATCCCACAATGTGGAACCCCCACAGCGCAGCGTCGTAATATCATCTCACTGCTGGTAGCAAATGATAGAGGGTTTATAAGTTGCGAATTAACCTGCGAACGAAATACGGCTATTCATGGCAGTCTTCGGTATTAATCTCTATATTGCCTAGGAGGCGGACGGAGTCCGTCTCATCTAACTTAAATATTACGTTATTAACTTTTATTCGCGATAATTATTCTTTGATTTTATTAATGTTATGAATTATTTAAAAATATTAGTTTCTATTGGCTATTGTGATGAAAAGTATAGTGAAGGGACTTGAATTATAAAATTAAGTCCTGGTGACTTGGTCCTAAACTCTTAAATACGAAGCTTGCCCTAAACCTTTACTCTCTGAATTGTCTGAATAAATATTATTATTGTATTCTGTACCAACTACTACTCCAAGTGTACTCTAACTTGACAATATATATATATATATGTATTATATATCTATATATCTCTCGTCCGTTCGGTATTTTCATATTGCTGTTTAAAAGACGAACTTTATTATACATAATAAAGATGACACTGTCCTCCATCGAGGATAACCCAACGGACTTAGTATACGTTACAGAGTTTTGCTAATATTTGGATTATTTAGGTTACAAAAACGTAAAGGTAAAGATGCTATTAAGTACTGTAGTATTCCTGCTCGTTCGACAAAGTTTTGGTCCCTTCCTAGCCCATTGGAAAACAAAACGCCCTGGAGACAATAAGATATTTTTTAAAAAATTTGACCCTTCTCGATTCACATGTAATCCATGCAAGGACCAAAGTAGATGCTGAGGATGCTGAGCTTCTCGCGCAGGGCATGCGCGACTACAGCACTTTGTGTATTCTTATACAATATATCGAAATGCATTCCTCAGAACTTTCAAGCTGACTGCATGCATAAATACTAGGCTTACCTTGTTCTCTTTCAAGCATATGTATATTATGGAAGAATAATAATTAGTAACTATGTACGTCTACGCAGGATTTTATTAATTTTTCCAATAGTACCGTGCTAGTGCAGAGATGTAAATGTATATTCTTTCTCCAGCTGTATCCGTTGAACTTTCCTGCGTGGCTGTTAGATGCAATACTAACAATAAGTGGGAATGCATCAAGAGTGAGGATTTGTACGGGCTTCAATAACGAAGAAGCTTATGGAATCCTTTACTCGTCCTTTCCGGATTTCCACACAAAGCTTCGGAGACATCCATCATGTGCATCTATATAGGAAAGTCTAAAACCAAAATGAACGTGAAAGATGCCCAACAACTAGTAATAATAAAAAGGTTAACATAGTGTATTTGGAGAAGATTTTTGGGCACTGAAGGAGATATGTATGTACATAATATCTCCACCTGAATAAATCATGCCATTGTTCACTGAAGGAGAGCCTTTTATTCTCTTTTTGTGATTTTTTGAAGAAAGATAGTATATGTTGCAAGACGAATGCAACTGGAATTGGAAGGAAAGAAGTGAGAGAGAAATAAAGTGCTCGATGGCTTAAAAACATTTCTCGCTCTTCTTTGACTTTCTTTCGTTCTGTCCTCTGTCTTGCTCATCTCTTACACGACTTCTCCCTCAGTTATTTCCATTCCCTGCAGTTAGTGTGTAAGTATTAAGTACCTGTGTAGCTCCATTTTCGTGTAATAACTGATGTAATACTGAAGTTAAAAAACTTCGTTCGGTTTTTTGAATTCCTAATCTTAAAAAAGGTTTCATACGCTATCGTTTGAGTTTAGTTCACAGTTTTCGTTTTAGTTTTAAACAGTACAGACCTAGTTCTTTGGGCACGTAATTTATCAAATCATATCCAGTCAGCTGTTTCATAGCTACAACTACCATACTCTGTACGGTGTTATTTTTTGAAAACTACAGCACCCCAATACGAAAACGCAATTTATAAAAGCCCTCATGAACAATTATAATATTATCTACAGCTAGGAAAAGCAATTTTAAACCAACCATGGCCCGTTAGAGCGATAACAGCCCTCCTTTTTATGTTGTACAAGGTGTAAATGATGAATTAAAAGGGATACGTTTTGCATTTGGAAAGCATCAAGAACATAGCTGGCACCCAAACAAAAGAAAATGACTTCAAAGCTGTCTAAATTCAAAATGCTTCCTGCTAATGATAACTTAGGTATTGCAGTGGAGGTCTTTTACGCAACCCCGACGAAGTACATACTGGTAGGTAGTTTTGGCTAATGTTTTCTTCGTGAACCCGTTAAGGCTTTCATTCTGGGTTAATAAAATCAAAAACCAATGGCATTGACTTTTGAACCGAATTTTGAAAATTGGAAAAAAAAGTTTTTAAAACTTACCTGAATGATAACTAATTCCGATTTACCAAAATCGCCTTTATGCGTTCGATGAATAATTAGAATAAAATCAGTAGAAATATTATATTTTTTAACTCCCCCCGTTTTGTTATGCCTGTTATTACAAAGTACGTACCTATGTACCTACCTACGTTAGTAATAATTTTGTTTCTGAACGAAAAGTGCTGAATTTATTAGGTGATCAACTAACCTAGTAGTACGAGTACATGTGGCAAGCTCATCTACTCTGATTAGTTTATGTACTTATTATTAGTGACAAATTTAGGTGTCCTTTTGAAGTTACCAACTGACCTAATGTTGAATTTACCAACATTCAGTTGTTGTGGTTCATTCTAATTCTTATAACTTTCGTAGTAATGCAGATCAAGCAGTGTACGAATTACCGAGAATACAGACAGTACGGTAATTCTGTTTGTAGCTATCAATTCAACACAGCGTGCTTAAAAATAGTTGTTTTGAAACCATATTCTTGCATTTTGTGTCCTTTCTAAAATACCTCTGAAAAGACCAGAAATTGTTGAAATGTTTGCGAGCAACTCCGGTTCTGGATCCAATTCTCGTTGAGCTTACAGGTTTATTAGAAATACTAGTCTTTGTTGCCCAAAAAGCAAAACTCAGAGGACGCTACCCCAGAAACATCTGCCGTCCGTAAAGGAAATGAAATAATAATTTTCTATTTTCCCGTTTACTGTCGCTGTCATTGCCAGCTTTGGAACGATGCTGGTTCAGTTTTTACAAACAATACGTGGGACCCCTTTGCCACTTTTAGCAATAAGTATGCATATAGGTAATTTTTATAGGCTTAATTTCTCAAATCAAAAGATAAAAAAGCATTTACCTTATTGATACTCAAAATTCATCGTATGATATTTGAATGACTGAATAAATGCAAAGTTGGAGACACATGAGAGAAAGTAGAGACGAAAGCTCTCTTTATTCCGCTGACAATGCATGCATACTTTCGGAAATCTAAACAAACCATTCTTACACAATTGTACTTAGGTACTTGATTTCTGTCTGTATTCCTGTGTAAGCTCAAGGTAGCTCGACTTGGAATCTTAGACTAGCAATTAGCGCTATTAATACTAAAATGAAGCTGCCTTGACTCGTAGTCCATGAATTTTAGTTCGCACAACCTCTAACATCATTATCATCCGTTACTTTAAAACCCAGTGTAGTTCAATTCAAAATACTGCAGACGTATCATAAAATCCTAATGCTGGTTAGATTGCTGTTTGCGGAATACTACTTTACACCATCGCATTACAGCCCTTATAGGGATTATTTATGTGTAGATAAATGTACCTAAAGATGCTTAAATTACATCGATAATTGTGTAGATTGAAATTGATACGAATGCTTGAAGCGAGTCAGGATTGACGTGTGATGTGAGCATTGCAGTAAAAGTGTCTCATCCTTCATCTGTTAAACGTAGAAAAATCTCACAATCAGAAATGATGTACATAATTTCCAAGTAGTAATTATTACATACCTATTCAATCATTGATCGAAATAAGTGAACAGCATAATTTAAACTCGAAATTATTAAAGCCTAGGAGCAACAGTAATAGATCCTAGAGTTACACAAGTATTAAGAATTTACAACCACAATAATTATCTGCAAAATGTCCATGTCTTTTACTCATACAGATTCAGTAGCCTTAATTATAATTACAATACAAATACATATTTCATTCTACATATATATGAACAAATTAATAGTAATAGAAAGGTTTGGAATTGTTACGAGCACACCTCCCGTTCCAACAGCACTTTTCTCATGACTTACTCCTTATTGCGGCTATATATTGCTTCTGCTCAGGATCGGATTCGGGTGTTACGAATGATAATAATCAAGGGAGCCAATTTAATTAGGCATTACTGTGGAAAAATGGATTTAGTGTAAACTGAAACGTAGTTAAGTGGATAGTTATTTTGGTCTAAGACTCAGTTGTGTAAATACCTTTTAAAATTGTAGTGTCTACCTTGTCACTATCGCTATACGTCGCTCACAATGGACCGTCGATGGTTGACTTGAGAGTCGGAATCGGGGGTGGAGGGGGTAGAGGACCTGTTTGAATTGAAACCGTTTGTGTGTCTATGGGTGGACGGACTGGCGGTTCCGGTACCGAGGTCGTCGTAGTTGGGTTGGGCATCCTGAGGCATGTCAAGGACAAGGTGTGGATTGTCTGGAGCCGAAGGAGCAATGCGATGGCGAGGCAAAAGCGGTGAGGGGTGTTGGTCGCTGCCACTGAGACTGGACGGGGTGGGGGTGGTGGGACTGGGGGTGAGTCGAGGGCGGTAGGGCGAGGGATAGCGACTGGAATCTTGGCCACTGAAGCTGCTACTTCGGGGGCGGTCAAGTCCCTCAACTGGAGAAAAACGCAACAAAACGTGTACGGAGAGAATAACAACAATCATTGCCAGAAAATATTCCAGGGAATTAGTTCTAGATACATACATACATAAGTATGCCTATAAAATGTGATGAAACTGGAAAACTAATTGTTTTTGAAGTTATTGAACATATAAATCTTACTGCCACCGAAAACTCTACTTCCGATTTTTTAATTTCCATAATGGCACACAGCTGTTAAGCTAATCTCAAAAATAGTACAATAATGGCAATGTAGGGAGGGAAGTTCAAAAATAGAAACGACAATTTGTACTTATATGTAACTAATTATAAAATAATATCACATGGAGCTAGTGAATTGTTTTATTCAATTTTCCAAGCTGTTGGATACACATTTTGGGTATCTTACCTCAGGGAAAGACTCTTGTGAGTGTGGAGTGACAATAGGACGAATAAAATTTGATAACATAATACGATTAGTGATAGTGAAATAAACTTTTCAAATAAAATGTTGTACATTGTACATTTTCCCAAATTAAATTTTTTATAATTATTCGAATTAGCAATCGGTTCAGTAATGCTCCAACCTCTCTACAGAGACATTATTTAGTTTTGTAAACCCATTGTGTATTTGTGCGTAGGTGCGGTGCTCGTTTGATCCCCCTTTTCCAACCAAGTTAAATTGGTGAATTTTCAGCTTTCCAAAAAAAAATGCGCCACGTTGCTTCCCGGAATTATTGAGAGTTCGTCAATTTGCTTCTTTAGCCACCATAAGTACATGTAAGCTTGTTAGCTTATTGTTAGCTAGTATACGCAATGAGCTCGAGAAAGTTTAAAATTGCATACCTTCTGTGATGACGAACGACGGAGTTTGTGGAAGTGCGATGGAAGAGTTGCTGTTGCTTCGGCTGGTGCTGTCGCCACGGGCACTTTTGGCCAAAGCAGGGAACACGTTCGTGGGTTCAGGAAATCTTTTTTTCGTCACGTAAGGCATTCTTGTCGGTGCTGGAAACTTTTCCACGTTCAAAGCTGGATTGCTAGCCCTGCATGTCGTTGTGCAAAACAAGTTCGGAACAGATTAGCTTATTAGGTATGTATATTCTTCACATTTAGCATACGGTTTAAATTTCCCTTTCAAAACATTCCATTCGTGTTGGCGACTTGATTTTAATCCCGTGAACACTACTGTACAACAACTTTGATCTGTGCATAAAGCGCTCCTTCTTGGAAAATACCGTCAATTGCAGCGTATGTACGTACACACCACGCAAAAAACAACAATTCTAAAATATGCTTGAAATACAAAATCCCATATTTTTCTAAACTTACGCCTGTATTCTTGCAATAATGGTCTGCGAACAAAACTGTTTTAAAAGACTTCGTTTATACAACTACCTTCCTTCTGAAAACTACAGATTTTGGAATTGTTCTCCTTGAAAAGTTTATCTGCTGGTTTGCAGGGCTGTTTATATATCCGTATGTGTTCGTAAGTAAAACGTTTCTAGATTCGCCACCTATGGCTTATTAAAACATCGCTACAGCCATTGCTTATACTTATGGTCATGATAATACATAGTAACACATCGTCGATGAAGAAGTATGGTGAAGCAAGCCAAGCCCTCGCTTAGAAGTATCTGACGCAGGTCCTAACAACCTGTTAATTCACTAAAGGTGTAAATACAACTTTATCACTTGAAAAGTAGCAAAACTGCTATTTACACTTTCAAGAAACGTGGAATAGTATTATTTACACTTTTTATAAACACAGGGAAAAAGCTGATTATTGGGCCTTACGTCAAAATGAGATTTATTCAGGGGAGGTGAGAATGCTCTTAAGCTGGGACAGAATTAAATCACAATGCTTCCTCGCCGACGATACATAGAACGATAGTACGCAGATGGAATCATCGAGTGTAAACGTTTTCCCTTTATATACACAATTGTATGTATACTGCAGAGCAGAGAAACTTGTAACTTTTGGAAATTTTCAAACAGTTGCTTCCTCAAATTGATAAACTTGAGAAGTTCTATTGGGATTATTTGGGATGTGAAAGAATTTATTTTCTTAAAAGTTATTTAGTACATGCTATGGATGGACGAAAAATCTGAGCAAACACATGAGCTGGCTTACGTCTCAATTCGTGGAAAGCGCTCTTCCTTCCCGAACAGCAAATCTGCAACGAACACAAGTATTTTAACATCCAAACCACTGAACACAGATGGAAGGGCTTTGCAAATTTCATGTAATAAGATTTTAATTTGTTGTTACTTATGTGTAGTTACAAAAAATAACGTAAAACATGTCAAAGCTTCAAAGATGCATAAAACATGCAATTAGCATTTTTCAAAAGGTGCAAAAGGAGATTTTTGTATGTATCTTGAAGGGGTCACCAGGGCAATGCAGTCTACAGTGCAGTGATGTACTAACTGAAATGCCCCAAACATTTCCTTTAACTCCAGATACTAATAAGTAACAGACGCATGCAAATTCCCATGATTTTAGTAGCACTCATAATCTTGTGAGACTTGACACTGTATTTATGAGTTCAGTTACCAGACAGATAAACTGAACAGCAGCTGGCGGGGAACTACCTCCGCATTACATCATATCCACACATTGCATGCACGCCACCACTCACTCATACTTCACCCAACACTTCCACAGGCTAGAGGTGGCATAACTTGTCCTTTCAACGGGGCCTTCCAAATATTACTTCAACTCCTTTCAATTCATATAATTACTGCTTTCTCAAAATGGAGAATTATCAAATCACGCCTTTTCAACATTTTCTAAAAAGGTCCACACCATATTTTGGGTTTGAAACAATACAAATGGCTGTCTTGACAATCGAAAAAAGTACAAAACCTGATACATTTTTCAAAATACTAAACGTGAAATTTACATGCTAGAACAACTCAAAAGGCAATATTTGCGTTTCAAACTAGTTAAAAACCGGATGTTTCCTTTTTTTAAATGACAACATAATTACAATTTGATGCATGGACAAAATGAGGTATTTACAGTTTGGAACAATGCAATACCTTGTATTTGCGCTCAAAAGAGTTCAAAAACAGATATTTACAATTTAGGAAGTCAAAAAAGTGCAGTTTTCGAAAGAGATCGCAGAAAGTGTTTAAATCAATATGGATAGA
>JAQFZC010003673.1:0-18131 GCA_034695205.1 Dicyrtoma fusca | reverse complement strand
TGAGACTGGACTTGGGACACATTGCAACTAAGCATACACTGGACTTGGGACAAATTGCATTTACACAGACGATATGTACAAACTGCAGTACTACAGTTCCTTTAGTTTTTTTTTCTGCCTGCACAAGAGACACTATAGAAATACTGAAGCACGATCTATCAAAGTCGCATAAATATACACCTATTTATCAGCAGCCCTTGCCATTTGCCATATAGCACCGACCGATGCACATGTTTGTTTAGTTTCCTTGTTTCCTATGCTCCTTTAATAATGCATGCTAAGATTGATTTCCGCACTCCCATTCTCAGCTCGGACGGCTAAATCAATGGCTTCTTGAGCCATTGTACTTGTCTCTGGCGCTTAGCTTAGCTTATCTATACAAATACATACGTACAGAAATGCGACTGCAGAATTGGAATAAAGGAACAAACATAAGAATACGGGGAAACAAGCGGAAGGCCTACACTATCATTCTTTATCTCTGTAGCCGGAGGATCATCTTCAGTTTTAAGTTTAACCCCATGAGGCTCCCTATGTATGTACTACAGTATCGACGATGCCATAACCAAATGTAGTAACTATAGTCCTATTGTATTATATAGCAAAGTACGGACAATGAAAACGTGTGAGTACTCAGTACGTACTGAAATCCATTCATTCAAGAGAGCCTGACGCCGAACATTAAAGGACCCACCCGCCCGGTTACACATAATATAAATTTCCAAGAGTTTCACTTATTCACGCCAACACCCAAATCGAGTAAGTTTCAAATAATTCAATTAATCTCTCCACCTAGTTCATTTCCTGCAGCTCAGTCTTATCTCCTCCACTCCACTCGAAAAAAATAAGCTAAATACCTACAGGCACATTCATACAAACTAAAAGCAGGATTTGATTGTACACAGCTGTACAGTTCAGTGTAAGAGAATGGAAGTGGAAGATATTTTTAATGGAATTATACAATACCTGGGAAGGACGAGATGGAAATGGAAACCGTTCATTACATAAACAATAAATTAAAATGTTGGGAGCATAAATAAGCGGATGAGAGGGGAATGTGCTGGGATTGTGAATCTACGGAGGCACCCACTCAACAGCACAAATTATTTCCTGGATGATGACGTTGACGTTGCTTTGACTGTAGTATCGATCGTCTTGTTTCTGTCTAGTTTGGTTCTTCGTAGGTGCTAATGGGATCGACTAGCTTATAGGTATATCTCTATCACTATAGGTGTAGACTTAACAATAGTCTTGGCGACATTAACCTATTCCAAACGGGAAAAAATGAATGCTTTACTAAAGTATTTACTTTGCAAATTAAATTCCTTTAACGGGTCAAAACTACATAGGAATTAACGTTTACAAAAACCATAGTAATAGTGATTATCATCTTAAAATAGGGTCCAAACTGGAAATTGCTATTTTTCAAAACGGTCAAAACTGCAAATTGATATTTTTCAAAACGGTCAAAACTGGAAATTGCTACTTTTCAAAACGGTCAAAACTGGAAATTGCTATTTTTAAAAACGATAAAAACTAGTAATCACCATTTTCAGAAGGTCAACGGTGCAAAAATAAGATATTAACATTTTCAAAAACATTCAAAACTAATGAATTGCATTTTCAAAAACATTCAAAACTAATGAACAGCATTTTCAAAAAGATCAATACAGGAAACTAACATTTTAAAAAAGGATGAAAACGACTGAGTTGCGCTTTAAAAAAGGTCAAAACACCAAATTAGCATTTCAACAAGATGTCAAACTACCTAGATTATCACCGTTTCGAAAAGGTTAAAGTACAGACACAAGGCCTTACTGTCTCTGACTTGTACCGGTGTGGTTCTCTGATACTGATACAAATTTCCCAAAACAAATGTAATTACACCGAGGCAGTATCAAAATGAGACAATAAAGCATTTCAAAGCAGGTCCTTAGATCCCTGCCTGCCTATACATATACATATATCTAAAATCATCAAAAGATTAAAAACAAAGTGAACGTGAGCATTGGTTACTCAACCCTGTGGGCCCACCTAGCACTCTTCTGCACTGTATTAACGTGAAACAAGTTGCTGACAAAAGGAAAACCAAAACTCAAGTTCGCAGCGGGTTGGTTGACTGCTCATGAAGTTTTCTATTAAAAGCTCTTTCCCTTTATTGCTCGCTATACGTACATATATAGCCAATATGAGTGTGTAATCTAATAATTATTTTCAAATTAATTTTACATGCTTTGCTCTCGTTTCTTTTTCCTCAGAGTGACTGCGTGTGAGAGAGGGAAAAGTGAAACAGAAACAGCGCAGCCTTTTAATTTCATTTAATGTATATATATTTATATTTATAGAAACAGAATTCAAGATTTTATAAATAGGTACAATGTTGATTAAAAATCTTACACGACGTCTCCTAGACCCAGCTCATAGTTGTGGCTTGCAGAATACATCCCATACAATAAAATCCTTGACTCCCCTGTCAACTCTACCTTTAACTTTAGAGTGTGGTGGTCAGCACAGGGCAATGATATATGTACATTGTAGGACTGCACTTATATAATTTATATAGGTACGCCTATACTGACACAACTCCAACTTTTAAAATCACTTTCCAAAGGAGAATATACCTACTTACTTTTTTTTTCGTTATCTATATGATCCTCTCGCAACACTAGCGGACACTCTAAGTGACTGCCAACTGCCAATTTGGGAGCAATTTCACATTAATAACAATAATATTTTCCAATCCACTCAATTACAGATATTTACACGTTAAAAGACATTACAGACAGAAATTGATGTACTTGCACTGAACATTGCATTGGTAGATAATCACGCTTCCGCATCCATAACAATAACAATCAATTAAAGTAATGTTTCAAGAAAAAAAAATTTCCTTTCCCATAAATCCAATCATTTAATAATACAGTAGTGTAAGCCTATATAATTAGAGGCTATCATGTGTCATTTTAGAATTCATTTAAAAATCAATAATAATGACACCTACAGGAAATTCACCCTTAGCACAGTACACACACACACACACACAGCCAGGGCTTCACGGAAACGGACGTGATTGGAATACTAACGATGCGATGTAATGTTCTAATAATTTATATGAAGAGCGTGAAATGGCTACACACACATGACACACATAAACGACCGCGCAGCCACAAGCACCAAAACAATCATGTAATTCTTGGAACAACTTATTCACTAGTCAGAAACTCTCGTTAAGATATTACACACACACTCTGTACTCGGTAATTATCAGTTTCAATTGAGGACACTTTATCCAGCCTCAGCTCACAATCAACTTTTTTATACTGGGACGATGAACGAATAATGTTTTTTTATTATTCAAGTTGGAATTATGCGGAACCGGCTGGAAGTCATTCAATTTAGAGAGTTAATGGAGGAACAAAGCGAGGGAAGGAGAGTATGAGCACATATAGTGCTATCAATTTAGTTTGTCGGAACTAGAACGAAGATGTGATGGAGCAGTGCAGTGAGGAGAGATCTACGTGTTGTGGTTCAATCACTCCACAATACCAAAACCAACTGAGGATCATCCAGATGCGACCAGATCTAATAGACTGTAGTTTGGTGAATGCGAGGAGAGGAATGGAAATTCAGATTGAGCCTTTAGAGGCAGTTCAAGTCATACACAAAACAAACCCAGCCCCGATGAAGCAGTTTTTGCCTCTCACTCTGACAGACAGACGGATCTTTCACTCACTCACTCCTTCCTTCCCTCCAATTGCTCAAGAATGTCGAGAAACTACCGAACTACGTCCTTCTCTTCTTTTTACTTCCTCTTGCACCCTCCGCATAATTATTTAGTTGACAAACCGAGAATTAAGACCGCGGTGCGGAGTGCGTACCAGTAAAATCACCAGCACACCAACCAAATTACACAAAATTTACAGAATTGTGTAGCTATAGCACTATAACTATAAGGGCACACAGATTAATCTTGCCTACCATTCCAAATGAATGTGAGCATGAGGGAAGCTCAGAACGAAATGCGCAAAACATTTTTACATTGCAGTGCAAGAGTGCGAGTGGTTGTGGTGTGGCACACAAGTAATAATGCTGCCGCTCAAAAACGAAGAACGTCCCCTCAATAACGAAAGAAATGCCATACGGCTGCAGCAGACAGCTCAGCCACCAAAAAAATCACTACTGCTTCATGCCTAGCCTTTATTCATTGAAAGTATATAGGTAGGTACATACCAGGTGTGTAGGCAAACGCTCAAATGACGAAGTAGAAGCGTACAGAGAGAGAGAAAATCTTTTATTACAAGTACAGATACACCTTGGCTCAATTTTAGGATTTCATCAAACCTCAAACTACCAACAACTCCGTACAAGTATAACCTTTTAAGGGATTTCGGATCCCATATACCATAACAGAATAATATATAGGAGCAGCATTACAACTTACAACCCATGAATGAGACCGTATCAATATTTCCTGGAGGAAAAAAAACGGTGGTCTTTTATTAAAAATCCATAGATTAGACTCTAACCATGAGGAGAGAGAGAGAGAGAGAGAAGATGAAAATCCTCGAATGTGACGGGCCCTCACAGACTCATTGTACATACACGTCCATCCAAAATCCAAACTTCACATCAACATCACACAGGACAATTATTATCACACACACAAGCATGGCAGTTACGATGTCTATTATAGAATCTTCCATTGTACTGTATAGGATGGTATTTCCCTTCCTTGCTTTCTTTTCATCCCGTCTACTCACTTCTCCATCGACAACAGAAGCCGTAGAGATAGCTATAGGTAACATGTTAGTATAGACATAGACGTTTACGAGTAATACACCAACTTTGAGCCATTATCAGAGTTGCGTTATTGTTAGATTTGGATTCTCCTGCAATACATACAGCATCTCTCTCTGGTTCCTTCTCTGCAGACACGGCACAGAAATTTAAGCTTGGGAAGAAAGGCAGCTCTCGTCTCTCTGCCAAAGTTTAAGGGACTGGAAATGTAAAAGGGAACGTCGAGAACGTAACAGCGAGCTCTGCAATGAAATTAGGTATTCAAGTAAAATGGTTTTGTGTGTGGTGCCTTCTTGGAAACCATATCGGATTCTAGCATAGCAGAGTGAAATAGGAGCCATACTTTGCCATAACAAGCCATCGCATCGCCGAGCCATACGATGCCATACCATCACCATGTCATAATGTGCACCAAGACCGAAGCGAGACCCAGTTTTTTCTTTTTTTTTTTTGGACTGAAAGTAAAAGTCAGGGAGCTCTCAAAAAGGAAACTGGATCTGTCATGTATGGTTTTTCTACGGCCCATCATCATCATCGTGGTATCCACAAGTCAAAGTCAAACTATACCTATAGATTGCCTACGTACATGCCTTGTGGGACGGAACACGGAACCCTATGAATAAAATTTTAAAATGTATGGCTACAGCCGTAACTACGATACGATGAAGCACTGTGACTGACTCGTTGGAAGATATTTGGCTCAGTGTTACACTCGAGAGAGAGAGAAGAAGGGAAAGGAAGGAAAAAAATGGGAGGCTGAGAGAGAGATGAGGATGGGGATTCTGGATCTGGATGGAATTGAAAGTATCTAGATCGAGTAAGCTGGGAGCTGGAACACTTGGAATCAAATCCATGAAATTGAAACTGAAATGTGTGTGTGTGTGTCTGTGCTCTCTCAAAATTCGAGCTTCCTTTTCAGATTTTTATAGATAAATGTATAAGCTGCCTATATACATACCATATATAAAATACTTGTATAAATATTTCCCTTCATTCTTGGAACGACGTGGTTTTTAACTCTCCCACCGCACACTGTAGTGTAGTAGTAAGTCATTTCTTCCCAATACTAGACTTCAGATACAACTTACGTACTTACACGTCTGTATCACTTGGGCCGAGGTTTATTTTATGAGCCACTCACTCATTCATCACTCACAGAAGTAGAGTCTTTGGAACACCCATTTGTTTATCTTTTATGAGAAACCTAATTCTTCCCGACCCCACGCCAAGCTCTGTTATTGTTATTACAATCGGCCCAAAAGCATAGAGCAAAATTCGTACAATTATAAATATAAACAGGGCCATACCGATACACATAAGATGTACGTACGTCCACAATTATTGCCCACTTACTCGGTACAGCCCCTAGTCCCCGCACAAATGAAAGTAATGGGGCTAAAACTTAGTACCGTAATGTTCTATTTCCATCCCACGTGATAAACAAGCAAACTAAAGTAAAACAAAAAATGAGTGGTCCTTAAACGTGTAAACATTACCTATGTACATATGTATGTACCTCCGTCCTAGTCGTTAAACTGGCCTAAATAAATAAATTCTACAATGTGTCTTTTATTAAACACCAGGGAAATAATCCCATTATGGTTCAGTGACATGATGCGGCCATGATTGACAGCTAAAATTGAACAATAATAATATGTTTACTTACACTTGTTTACCATTGACCACTGAGATATCCAGGCTAAACTTATGTATATTCACTGATTTTAGGGATTTTTCTGATACAGAATCACAGATGAAGAAGGCCGACTGTTTATTATGTTTTACTCAAATCTTGACAGCGAACAAAGTTGGACGTGGTGTCAATAACGAAACAAAATACGATCCATCGAAGCTTGGTCAAATGCTGTTACTGATCTTTGTGTTGGGCAAAATTTCGACTGCCAAAATACTAACCAGCATTGCATTGCAGTGCTCAAGTTTCACTTTATTTAACGGATGGCCACTGGCACTGGTGACTGGGGTGGCGGAAACAAAGCAGAAAAAAAAACAATAGGATTCTGTCAACACACCATCTCAAAACTACGACGCATACCAGGGATGATTATGTGTAGCAATAATGTTGACGAGATGAGATGAAAAACTCAAATTACATGGGCGGCAAAGGACGGACTCCCATACACTGGGACTCTGGGACTCGATCATAACATACACCAAGTGGAAGGAATTTAAAGTTTCAAACCGCAGACAGACGCTCAGAAACCACAAGGATGGAAGTATTATTATACAAGACTCTCGATCCAATATTATGATGTGAAATGGAGAGCCTCACACACACACACACACATCAGATTGGTTTCGAGAGGAGCACTGCTGGAAGGTGCAGTGTAATTACATTGCAATTCAAATTACAGTCAAAACTTGCAGACAATCACACGAAGACTAATAGGAAGAAATGTTACTTGGCAGCGTAATAACAATAATACGGAGCTCCGCATGTGTACTTATGGAATGGCCTGCCAATGGCATGGCATGGACGGAGCTTGATGGAATAAAATAATGGAAAGCAGAATGGAAATTATACGGTGGGCATTTTTCTACATGAGTATCAGCAAAACAACATTATTATTTCCTTTTGATTTTCACACTGCCATAAAATTTCAAAGAGAGATTCACACGCGTTAGTTGCATACATAGGTACTTTAATTTGTAGTAGGTACATGTATGTATGTACATACCTATGTGGAGCAATCTCATTGACTTGAGCTTGGGCTTCTACAGTTCTACATTATTATTTTGAGTTAATTAAATTCCTATAGGGCTAGAGATACATGCAAAATTTCTTTGAAAATATATCTGTACACTTTTTCCGTGATTGCATTGATACACTGCAATGCTGTGTTGATGTTACTGCAATGGGCATAATAACGAGAAATAATTCCGACTACCTTCCTCTCAAAGCAACAAGCAATGCCATGGGAGCTCGATTTCCTCCCTCAGTCGTCCTTCCCACCTTCTGCACTAATTACTATTACTACACCATTCGTCCCAATCAATGTTATTCATGAGAGGTTCGTTGGAAATAGCATCAAGTACAATATTGACAAGGAGCCAAAGTGTGGAAATCTGGAAATTGAGCTTTTTTCAAATCCCAGAGTGTATTCCCACACAATTCACCAAATTTAATTGAGCTGGAACTGAACTACTGTACTTCCTCCAAGCTATGAAGTTGGACTTAATACAATTTCGGTAATGGCCGAATTAATGATAAATTCCTGTGGTCTTCCCTCCTGCCAGTTTGATAACAAGTTGAGACGTGGATTCCCCTGCACTGTCCTTCTGTGCTGTGCTCTTCACTGATGCTATGGCTACTGCTTCGTATTTACAGCTCATCTAACGCAGTCAGAATGGAAGACAGAGGATAATCAAGTCATCACCAAAACCAATTTAACTCCACGAAGCTTTTTACTCGTCCTTCCTCAGATTATATCCTTCGCCTCAGACTTTTATCCCATGCTTTCTCACGCTCCCTCAATCTCTGAGCAAACTTAAATTCAACATTTCGGAATTCCCATTCGAATTTCCCTTCCCTCTCCGTTCCGTCCTACACGGGTTGAGAGAGCAAGGCGAACGCATTATTATCCAAAAGTACCAACGCAACGCAGTCCACACAGTTGCATCAGCATGTGCACAGAGTCAGTAAATAATAATAACATCATATCAGAGAGACCATAGCACATTTAACTCAATATTCTTCTCAGTCCTTACACATCAAGGGTCTTGCACATATGACGGCATGGAAACTGAATTTGAAAAGAGCTTTGAAAAAAGAAAAAAAGACTAAAATATTTCAAAAAAACTCTAGAAACTGTAACACTAACACATTTTCACTTTTTGAAAGAGTTTAAAAAACAAAATTATAGCCTTTTTAACCTATTAGCAACTGGAAAACCATGGAAGGACTGCTTTACAAAAGGGCTTTTCCTAGAAATTAACATTTCAAAACGGCAAAACTAGAAAAAACATTTTTTAAAGCAATCAAAACCAGTAACTAGGACTTTCAAACAGATCAAAATTAGAAACTACCATTTTCAAAAAGGTGTAAAACAAGAAATTTACACTTTCAAAAAGGTCAAAACAAGAAATAAACACTTTCAAAAAGGTCACAACAAGAAATTAACAGATTCAGAAAGGTTAAAAAAATCCAAAATAGATTTAATTAAGCTCTTTGAAACGGTACGGTGGAATGGAAAATTTACTATTGGTCTTTTTTCAAAATGGAAAAATAGATAACAATTTTTGGAAACAGTGAAAAACGTGTTATTACACATTTAAAAAAAGCCGTTTCTACTGGATCATATTTGAAAGGCCCCTAGTACAAAGTAATGAAGAAAGATGCCTATTTACGTGCATCCTCATCGTCTCTAGTCTATCAGTATCAACTACACTCTGAAGCTACCAGCCATACAACTCAAGGAAACCGCCATAGCATTCATTTCCCAGTGCAATATGCTGTCAGATGCTCCCGAGTATTTCTCCCCCACTCCCTCCCAGCCTTATTCCTTTCATCCTCCTGCAGAACAAGAGCGATAGCGATAGCAATCATCATCTTTGCCATGGAGACGAAATCTGCTCTTATTGAACTCGGTCCTTTCCTCCACGTCTGCTTTTATATTATTCTGAGAGTCTAAGAAATATTAGGGTTGTGCTCTGGAGGCAGTCTTCCCCGTCTACCTTCGGGGAGGGGAGACGTCACTCTCTTTGCACTGGGACTCACCGGACAAGCCACTGGATAAACTTTCCAAGCTGAAATTACCAACAAGGGGGGTGGAAGCGGGGAAATTTATATCCCAAGGAACATAATGCACCTAAGTGACATTCCCCTGAATTACAGATGGAAGCATCAAATATATTTTTCCCAGCCACACTGTCGGAAATAAATCCACCCGGGGAACTGAAAGACTGGATGACTGGAAGAGAATAGTTTTCAAAAATATTTTATATAAAAGTATTTTTTCAAAATCTCGAAAACACCAGAACTAACAATGCAACGCAATGAGATTCTTCCTTAAAAGAGAAAGCAATTCCCTCAGAAATTCGCCATTTTATCACTGCGCCTCCCCTCCGTTGGCTTTGTGTGCCGATGGAAGTTGGAGATACAGAACTGAAAGGAGACTCCTTCGCTCCCTCTTGATGCCCTTTCAGCCATAAATCGCATGTCAACTTCTGTCGAGAAACAATAGACATATGGTAATGGCAATGGCAACCCACCGCTGCTTAAGATAGTTTCTCTCATTTTCTGCAGCTGGAAGCTCAAATCCTCAAAAATATTATTACTGGGCTCAACAAGCTAAAAGAAGAAGAAGAAGAAGAAGAAGAAGAAGAGCAACAAAGTCAAGGAAAATTATTCGCTGTCAGGTAGGTGCATTTACTTTTGCTCCCATTGTAATCATCTTACAAGATCAAGATCAACGGAGGAAAACTACACACAATACACCGTCAACCGTACTTTATGCATCTCTTCATTATGAGCTATAATCATGAATCAAGGACAATAGAGCCTAGCTACTATGGCTATAGCCAGAAGAAAAGAGTACTATAGAAACTATAGCAAAACAAAAAAAGTAACACTTGCGACCTGTCAGACTCACTGCAGAGACAAACCATTAGCCAAGCACGGAGACTCACCACTGATTAGGTTACCCCACAGTGAGCAGAGAGCATCTCACAAACTCCAAGTCTTCACGTCAGAGACGTCAGGAGTGACCTAGAACCCTGCCACAGTCACTAAAGTTTCCGCAAAGATTTCTTCTTCTTCGCAATACAAGAGCAAAGTTAAAAGTCCACACTCTAATTTGGTCTTTGGCTTTATCTCGAGAAAAGTTTCAGTCTTGGAATAACAAAGTCCAACTAACTATGAACTCACAAACTCGATAGCGAGCTTAGGCACTACTACTTATTACACTTGACGAATGACGAATAACAAAAACGGCATCTCTAGAGATACCAGTAGTATCCTCGAGACACACGAACATGGAAGAACTAACAGCAAAATTTTAAGTTTAATAGGGTATAGGTGTACAGATGCATCAAAATCTATAGACACTCACAAGTTATTGTCACCTCTTTGTTGGATGCACAGGATGAGTCCAACTTACGTAACACACAAGACAAGACGGGACAGACACTTAATCCTTGCACACTGTTCAAAAGTTCTCAGGGCCGAAGATCCAGCGTCTCAGATTTCCACATTCGAACGGTTGACGGTCATAATAATAACAAACTACTATAGGAATACTCTAACAACTGTTATACACTAAAAATTACCCTTTAGTTGTGCCCACCTTTCTAGTTTCTAGTCAGAATGACATTGTCAATTTATAAGATGAAATGCCTCTCTGCCTTCTTTACCCACGTAAGCCTTCCCTTCCTGTCCCGAATGAAAGCAGAGCGATAATGAGACTTAATGAAACTCATGGTGTTATGTGACTAATGACGTTGCCAAGATGATGATGGTTGATGATGGTGCTTGCCTGGCTTAATCCGGTTCCTTCCCATGGATGGTAAATGCAATATATGTAGAATATAGAACTAAACAGGTCTCCAGCAGTTTGTCAGTTATCAGTCTAGGCAGATGAAACGCTTTTTTTAACTGTACTGCTAACTCCGATCAAAGCATAAACTAATAGGTGCATACAGTTAGTTACCTAGTTTTGCTTCTAATACGTAACTACACGTGTAGGGCTCCATACTGTTTTTTTAGCCAATCAATTAGCTCAAACTTAAGAACACATGCGACCCAACGTGATAGGATGCACATAATCGGCCATGACAATGATTTACGTAGTACGGAAATACTACTATGGGTATATAAGTAGGTACTTTCATTTTTATGCCGAAATAATTTTTGTCATATTATAATGTGCAGTAAGTGCAGGGGGAAAACTCAATTAGTTCTAACTGACAAGCAGAACCGACGAGGAGCTGTGGACTGTGTGACGTTGGACACGCAATCCAGAATTCAGAATCCAGGGACGCCGTTTATTAATGACATCCAGGGTGACAGCGGTTAAAAGGGGGGAAGGGAGCCAATTCGCTTAAAGTTGGTACTACTACCAATGCATGTATGAAAGTGCAGAGAGCAAAATTTAATACTGTATCATTTATTGAAAGACACTATCAAAACCAGAACGAGGAATCGAAATCGAAGAAAGGGAGCATAATTAATAGATGGGTTTAAAATACGGCTCGCTCATCCTCCGTGATTAATAAAATTTAACACATAATTATATATAATGGGAGCATCCTGGTGTAGCTTCTGCAATTTGCATTTAGCTGTCCATCAAATTAAGCCCTTTTAATCAGCTCACAAATCCTGCTGCAGCACACAAATTAATGGTTTAATTACACGAAATATTTTCAACTAGTCAGGTTCAGAGTTGCCTAGGCTATAATTATTATTATTGCATTCAACTGGCTCCTATACACGAATGGATGTGAATGACAATGTCAAATCAATTGAACGTACGTAGGTACATAGGTACGATGTTGGATTTGGATTTGGCATTTGGCTAGGAAGTTGTCCGATGCACTCATTCATTGATTTCCCAATCCCAATAGAAAACAATGCACCCAGTCAGTACAATACACAATACAGGCTTAATTGCCTTCACAATGAATATTGTTAGTCGTACGCGTAATAGTGGGGAGACTGACGAGGCAATAATAATGACAAATGGTCTATTAGAATTAAAGACAACAACACGTGTGTTTTAAAGGATCTGAGCCACAAGGCAATTTTTAGGTTATCATTATTTTTAATGCCTTAAGGAATAATTACGTGTATCTGAGTGTATGTTATACTAAATTGTGTAATATAAATATACATACTACAGAATTATATGTTTTGACTTGACCCAAGTTGAAAGGTGTTTACAGACAGGGTCAAAATTATCCAAACTGCCGGCTGGATCAGAATCCATTAAATTATTTACAGATTCCTCATGTTTAGATCAAACTTACAAATATCTGTGTAGGTAGGAGAGCAGGTCATAAATAATAAATAATATGGGACGTAATCATATCCTCTTTGAGCTTAGGGGGAAAAAAGGAGGGAAAAAGAGAAGACATTCATGTATTTTTGATAGCTCATCTATCCCACATCCCCTTCAGCGCAGAATAATAATACGCAGAGAGCGAAATCGAATGTTATGCAATGCAAGCCAAGCCTGCCATGATCCCAGTTCAATCTGTAAATGTGAGAGCACATAATATGTAATAATAATATTCTCTTTAAACCTTAACCCTCAATTTGACATTCTGTTTTCCATTTTCCTCAAGTTTACCATGCCATTACACATGTTCTAGAACTTGAAGCACCTACTTTCTTTGCAATATCAATATTTTGAATTTTTATCTCTACTTGCTCACTTAAATCAAATACAAATTCAAAAGTCCGTCTTTCAATGACTTGCAGAATGAAATTACAATAAATAGGAGCAAATAAATATCAATGACGTTTTTCATCAGGATGATGAGCTTAATTTAGCTCTAAGCCGCGGGGAAAACACTCGAACGAAATGAGTAATTTGTCTTTGTACTATTATCTCCACTCTCCAGCATACAATATCTTCTCTGCTATTACAATAATTAAGCTTTAGGAGTCCAGGCACCTTTTTTTTGTCTAGACTTGTTTATGGTTCACTTTCAGACACCTTAAGCCGCAGCCGAAGCCGAGCCCCGCGTCACTTATTGCTGCAGAAGTGCAGAGATGGACGAGAGGCTGCAAGACGGAGATACTGAAACGACGGGGACGGAAGAAATTTAAGAAAGTCATTTAGAAGCCATTGTGTGCATACGAAAAGATAAAATCAGAATGATGCAGCGAGATTGAGTGAATTAGCTCGATTGTACGAGTACAAAACAGAAGATCGTCTCTAAAAATATTTGAGACTGTACCAAAATTTACACTGCACTGCACTGCGGTGTATTGTAGAGCGAAATTCAGACGAGGAAAAAGTCTATCTGTAAAAATACGATAAATGAATCCCACTGAGGATCTACGTAGCTTCTGAATAAACTTGTATTTTCCCTTCCGTGCTTATGATTCTGATATCGATGTGGTAATATGGCTGACGTCACTTTTATATATTTTCAAGAAAACAAGATGCACAAAAAAAAACATTGACATCACACAATACTCTTCACTGGTACATTCCATCTCCAAGGGTGTCAATCTTTTACGTCTTTCACGTGAAACTGAAACTGCCGCTGACTGACTGACGTTCGATCATTAAAGTGTACCAAAATAATATCAACAGATTTTCAGAGCAGAACACAATCCCGGTGGAATGCTTCTCTCCGCATCCCTTCTTTTCTCAATTTAACCTTTTCGAAACGGCAATACGTCTAGTTTTGTGCCTTTTTGAAAATGATGATTTCTAGTTTAGCACCTTTTTGAAAATGGTGATTTCTAGTTTTGACCTTTTCGAAAGTGCCAATTTCTAGCTTAGCACCTCTTTGAAAATGTTCATTTCCAGTTTTGACCTTTTTGAAAGTGCCAATTTCTAGTTTAGCACCTTTTTGAAAATGTTAAATTGTAGTGGATATATAAATACTAAACAACTTAATGGTTAACCAGTTGCGAATAGGTTAATATTACTATTAGAGTTTTTCTAGAAAATCTAGGAATAGTTCACGTGATGCGATTTTTTTTGACGTCATAGTTAATAGTGGAGGAGTTACACACGGAAAAATAAAACCAGTTGAATGGTAATGGTAATTTTAAACATAATAATATCTATTAGGGAACGAGCGGTCAGTTGATTTCGTATGCAACTTTAGAAAATGATAGTTCATGTGTTACTACAGAGATACAGACGCACTATAAAGGACTGGAGGCATTTCATTCGTCTGTATAGGCAGGTCTGTGTCCGCTAATGGGAAGTAATGTCCGTATAATTTAACAGATAGAGTTACATGACAGGCCACAGCGCAGTGAATATATATTTTTCTTGCTCCAGGTGGATTTTGTCGAATCCAATGATACCATATAAATGTTCTGTAGGCACGGCACGGCAAACAGAGCAGATACATATTTACTTTCATACCTACCTACTAGTGGTGCAATGCCACTATGGTAGTAAATGTTAGAAACCAGATTTTATAAATTTTTTTAAAAACAGACCTCATTCACAATACAACCCTGTGTTCATACACATCTAAAAGTTGTAGTAGTATTCCTCACTGATCGTCATTTAGACGCCCATATTATAAAATGGGCTGCCTCGTGTTGAGGATTAACGCATCTATTTTAACATTAATAAAATTTCAAGTGCAACCAGAAAATTTATTACTATTCAAGATTTTAAGATTACAGAATTACAAGCAAGCCCGACTTACTTCCCCATAAGAAAATATGGATCCAAGCTTCTAAATCCAAAATGGGAAGAATCACAATCTTAGTTTTTAAAATAAAACTGAAATCTATGTATTTCTTGCATAACTCTACTCTCTCAATTTGTACGACACTTTTCCACTATAGAAATCACATGAAAACTTTTTTGCACAATTTTTTTTTGTATATCACACTAAATTCACACACGGGTAGTTCCCAAGTTCCCAATAAAAATGAAATAAGCTGTAAATAAAGTAAAATATTGAACATAGAGCAGCAATGTCACCGGAGTGACGTTGTAAACTCTCAAAGACTGGGAAGCAAAGGGACAAAGCCTGCACATTGGAAAACTACGGTGCTCCTTCTTCAAAGTCACTACTGCTACTACTACACATTGAAGGAGAATTTTTGCAATTCTGCATGTAATGCTGTTCCTCGAATCAGCACACCGAAAAAAAAAAGAATTCCTTATATCATCTATATGCACACGTGAAGGTAGACAGGGTAAACGGAGGCTTAAGGTTAAATAGGCACTCGTCCAGCTCCTTCGTCAGTACTTACTTACACGAGAGTATTTTAATGTTATTATGTAGATAAAAGATATAAAGTGGAATGGAATCAAGTACAGTACATATTAAACGTATTCAGAAATACTTTTCATTCGTCTGCGCAAAAAGGAACTTGGAAACTGTCTCTAAAGTAGATTTAGCGACAGCAGCTAACTACGTTCTACTATTTTACTCACATAACTGCACTTGAGTAGTCTCTCTTGAGCGGAACGAACGATCGGAAACAAATCATTATTATGTAAAACCAAAATTTCTGTTTTTAAAAGTGACTTTGAGTATACTTATACATTCCTTGTTCAATTTTTTTTCTATTCAATCCTTGAAGACAAAAAAAATATCAGTATATTAGTACACACACACACACACACTATGGAACTACACAAGGAATTCCTTATATAAGTCAAGTCTTGGCAAAAGTCGAAAGAAATGTGTTGAATTTTTTTCCACTGAGTCTTTGGAAGGGACGGTCTAAAAATATTTGCAAAATAACACCGATGTGGAGAATAATAATGTTAATAGAAGTTGAAAGAGTGTGTGAGAACCATCCTGAGAGTCGTCACAATGCAATACCGAGAGACAGTGTAGGCACATGAAGTGGAAATGGAGTGATAGACAGAGACGTTTACAGCCTCCCAACAACCACAACTACGGAGCCCAAGCCAAAGTCAAGGTAGCTGAGGTGCCAGAAAGAAAGAATAATAATATCCGTGTAATAATATGTACTTGTTCAGTCCTATTGACTCGCTTCATAAAAGAATAAAAGCCTCTCTCCAGCTTTGCCATTCCACAGCATGTAAAATTCTCAGTCAAATATTTCTAGTACATAGAGAGGTGTATTGCATTCGCATTCCCAGCAAACTTAGTTTTCAAAGGCAACCACTACGTTAGCAACAGATTCGCAGATAGTCGAGAGTTCCCCACATAATCTGTAGTAGGTACTCGTGATTTCTAAAATGCTTGTATTTTTATTCATAGGTAACTCTCAGCTGAGCTTATAACCTTCAGAAAACATTAAAACATCCTTTACATCCACTCTGCTCTCGAAGCTGATGGAGGTACCTAGTATACCTATAGCTATATCGAAGGTATCGGTCCGTCTATATCAGTATTTGCGTATATCTATTATCCTCTGATCATATATAGGTAGACATATTCTCACTCACTCTCTAGATTCTTATTGAACGGAGAGCTGAATTGAGATGCCATTTGATTTGAATGATCAAGGGACTCCAGCGGAGCTGAGGTCCGTATCCAACACATAGCCAGTGAGACAGAGCTCTCCCAAGAAAAATGCACATGTAATTATTATTTTTATTCAGGCAGACAAGGAACAAGCCGCTAGTGAGTGAGCCAACCTCCCATGTTTATATGTTAAGTAGCGAGAGCCACTCTACTATGCCTTTATACAGCCAACTGACTGCAGATTACATATGTATGTACAACTGCCAGTTGACACGTTGCAAGTTGACTTGGGGAAAAAAATATTTTATTCCTAGAAAAAAAGTTGAGCTTGTTTATCCACTCTTTTTGTTTTCTCAACCTTCACCTTATAAGTACAAGAGCGCCTATTCTATCCATAAGTATGTACAGTAAATGTGTAGGCATCGGGAAATACCTACAAACGTGTAGTAAGGCGGACGTAAGACGTAAGGATAGCAACTGTATAACAGTTACAGTGAAAATATTACACTCTATTACTATTACAACAACTTTAAAGCTTTTACTTGCTCATGTTGTAGCTCTGCCGAGTAGACATTACAAGAAAAATACTACAACTTTGGAGTTATTAGTAGTAACATATATAGGTACCTATACCCCAACTACCTCTACTTAACTACTTGAAGGGAAGGCGATATGTAAATAAAAGTAAAGTCGAAGGAGAGATCATGGGAAGGATTTAATGCGACTGCCTCTAAAGCTAATAGCTGACATAACGATAACCTTAGCTACATAATTGTACAGAGCAATAACATAAAATACTGATAGCCAGATCCAGTCCTACGATTAGATGGAATGAACCATGCCATATAGAATTGGATGGGGAGCGAGAGGTGAGTGCGAGCGTAGAAGGAAAAAATGTAATCTTCATCTAGATTCTACGTGGAAATCAGATTTAACATGTAACATTGAAAAATGCAGAGTTTATTCAAGTGCACGAACGACTATCTCAAGTGCAAACCATAACCATGGCCCAACCGGAGAATAAAAAGACTAGCCCGCAGAAGTCCAACGCAATGCCTTCCATGAGCCTACCACAACCACCACCACAACAACAGACCAACTGACTTTCTGTACACTTTTGCACTGCCACTACCTTAACCTATTCGAAACTGAGGAACCATGGAAAGAATGTTTTACAAAAGTGTTTAATTCTATAAATTAACTTTTTCAAAACGGTCAAAACTAGTAAA
>JAQFZC010003672.1:0-18137 GCA_034695205.1 Dicyrtoma fusca | reverse complement strand
ATAATCTTTAGGAGACGTCCTAAGATTCTAGGAGCTACAAGAAAAGTATTCATCAGCGCGAACCTAACCTTAATAGTTCAAGATCTACTCGTTTCCTCTATTTCCTAAATTTGTACGCCAGCGTGTTGTTAGAGAAGTTTCAGCTCAGACAATGCAGCTCTTATTGACCCGCGTTCAATACTAGAGCGGTACTGAATTCAAAATACTTTTATTAGCTGCAAATACGTTATTTGTTTGCATTGAAAACTTTTAATTTTTAGACTGCTTCCTAGGTTACAGCATGCCGGAGGTTGCTTGTAGGATTTTTGCAAATGGACCATCTTGCCTCTTATGAGACGTTGGGGGGAAATCCAAGTGAAGTGTAGTTTATGCTGCCATTGGATGTAGACAGGCTTGTTGATGCGCTTGATACATGTAGAAGCGGACATTTGAAGGAAATTGCGGATCTTGTGTTATCCGTACATGCATGGAGTCTAGTTGCCAAGATGACTTGAAACTCTCAATAGACAAGAACGCAAGACATGGACAACTCGATTAAGTCCGTGTAATTGGCTCCTTTTTTCTCCCGACTGTCTTTCCCCCTCTCCTTCGGCGTGGCTAATAAATGCTTGATTGTGAAGCAAATGTATTCGCCTTTTAGACACAAGTTTCTTAAAGGACTTCTGCTTCTGCCCTTTCTTCCCGTCTGTATTCCGTAGAAAATGTTATATTTTAAAGTAAAATATTCCATGTGCTCGTCACCTGTTCTCGCCTAAATTATGTATCTTGATCCTTGTCACTCCCGTCTGCATTCACTGAGGAGCCTGGCCCAGTTTCATTTTCCTTTTCGTCAGCCTCTCGTATAATTTTAAGCGTTTGTAATCACCATCGGTTCGAGTGTTCGAGTGTGCTTCGGCTCGACTTGACTTGACTTCGTTTGACTTCACTTGGATATAATGCGTAGGTACACGCTCGTTAGTTCATAGCTCATTCCTAATGAGCTGTCCCCATGTTACATCCTAGGATTTGATTGTAGATGAGACTTTTATAAAAGGCAGATGAACCCATTTCGACGGGAAGGACCAGATTTACCGCGTCGTAATGTTTGAGAGGCCCTTGAATGTAGATGCTGGACTCGTTCTGGTCGTATACCTTCTGGGTGTATATATGTATTAAGTTTTAGTGAAAGGAAGCAAGTAAATCTTGAAACCTCAACTTAACTTTAGAAAATCGTTCACCGGAGGAGTGTCGGGGAAAGTTGAACAATATAATATTCTGGTCACAACTTTATTCAATTGAAACTTTATATAGGTATCACGAAACCGCGGACGATGAGCATGTGTGATCGCTTGAGGAATAAAGTATGAATCTCCGCCTATAGACTATACCTGTGAAAAGCTACCTCACCGCCGCTCCCTTCCTTCTTGAGGAACTTGGAGGCATATGACAGAAAATGAACAACCCAGAATTAATTAGTTTCATGAGAAAGTCTAATCCTAAATACAGTAATGCATTGGTTTCCTTGGGTTCGGTTTGACTACGACCAACCAAACGGACCAAGTTTTCTAAATCCAGAGTCTACACGATACCTGTCACTTTCAAAGGAACTGCAGGGAGCAGGAGGAGGCAACAGCCCGCGCATTTAGTATTCAAAAATGTTGTCAACTTAACAAGCTAAATCATGAATACCAACCGGTCCCAGTACAAGTCCTGACTAAAGAAGCAAATCGAAGCAACTTTACAATGTCACGTGCGAACTAACAGGAATATCATCGCAAGAATTTTAATTGTCACTTTGCATCTTACTTGACCATATGATCTTTAAACCATGAGGAGCCAAAACCCTCAGTTGTAGAATTATTTTGCGACTGTAAGACTGCCAACTCAAAACTGACATTAAAAGCTTGAATGCCAAAGGGAAAATTTTGATATTTTCCCATCGAAATTTTTCTTTTGTGTAAAAAGAATTCATAGATTTGGATTTATTTTATAATTAATAACTTTAAGAACGTAACTGGGTATGTACATCTATATTTCTACATTCTTACATAATTTTCATTTATGATAACAATAAATTACAATTCATTTCATTCTGAGCTAACTCACAATTTTGAACTCTCGGCACACAAGCAAAGGGGTGCATTGTAAAGGGAAAAATTAATATCACTAAAATTTTATCCAATCTAAAATTTCAAAGATTGTGTATAATTCCATCAAATAAAAGAACTCAAAGGTTGTTTTGTGAATGGGTAAAAAATTGGTTGGTTAGTTCAAATAGGGCTCATGGTGAGCTCCGCAGACGCAACATGAAAACTGAAGTACCGGAAATTGTACGGGTGTAACCTTTCCCTTTTATCATCTCGGAATAACTATAAAACCTATGGAGCCTCCCAAATATGACGGCACACTACTTTGGGGAAGCAAGCATTTCTAAAAATGCAAAATAGTATCTTTTTTTAAATGCGGTTAGGTTTGTTTTAGACAAGGAAAAACATTAAATTAGCCTTCCAAAAGTGTTTGACCAATTTTGACACTCATTACAGTTTAGAAAGGGACTGAAGATACGATCATCTTCAGCGAGCTTTAATATGAAGTCATATTTTCAAGACCCCTTGACACAGTCCATAGCATTGCATGTAATTTGTGCAGTTATACGGAACTTGTATATGCCAGGAACAATCACATTTTGAAGAATGCACCCCACAGCAAAATAACTAGACGACCCAACACCTTCTCTTTTTAGTGAAATCGAATACGTAGCTATACGCAGTTTAATTTCTAAAATTTATTTAGCGGAAAGAATTCCATCCCACTGATGTCTAAGCTTGGATGCTTATTGAGCAAACTATTAGCGGGGATTCCCATGAGCTTTCCATTTATTCTCTATCTTTTGAAACGTTAACAAAAACAACAAAAGAAAGTTTTAACAAGCTTTGCATTACGGCTTTACCTTTCACTGCACAGCAATACATTGGCATTCGTACCTTAAGAGGCGAAAACGCCCATCTTTGGTTTCATATCGTTTCATTGTTTTAATGACCACTACTGCCAAGTCCGTTCAATAAAATTCGTTATAGCTTCATTTTCAACCACAAAATGGAAATAAATCATTGTGTTGTTTTGGAGTTATATTTTCACCTTTTGTACATTTCCAAAAGCAAATGCAAAGACACGCTATATATTTGCACACTTTGTGCTTTTCTTAATTTGTGTAAAAGAGCACTACTGCACTTTTTTAAAGGAAAATGAATATGGGCGCTTTCCAAATTTTTCAAAGCAAGTGTAAAACAAGTTTTTAGCGTTGTATAGACGTAATCATTACGTTAAACAGGAATTATAGCTGAAGGTGGAGACAGCTCATTGTATGAAAATTTGGAAAAGGTTATTTTGCTTTGCCCGTAATGACTAGTGCAAGTGCTGGAGGATGAGAAGAAGAATAGGAATAAGACAGACGAAGAAAGAAAGTGGGCAATGAATCATTGGAGTAATCCTGTAAAAAATTTACGGTCTTCAATAAACTAGGATAAAGTCGAAATTGAATGGCTCTTGTTGAAGAGTGAGTTTGGAGGTCAATAAATTATTGGAAATAAAATGGGAACAAGTCTAAACTGACAGATTGGCAAATTTCTCATTTTCTCTCCACAACCTGTCAACTCCGCTGTCTAAATGATTCTTTACTAAAAATTATTGTAACAATTCCTCCAACTTGAAGCTAACTCACTACATTTTTTATTACCTTATTCCTATACAATTGAGCCCCAAGTTGTAGTAGACCTTCTGTCGTAGAAAACCATCCACACGGGAAACAATATTATGTATTAGCAGGAAACACCTTTAATAATCCTTCAAGTCCTCTGGGACTAGTTAATAACTCACTTCTCAAAAGTCTGCGTCAGTGCATCCTCATATAAATCAATGAGATCCACAATTCAGGGGAAAAAGAAGAAAAATCTAAAACTATTAAAAACATTACAACAAACATAAACATAAGGGGAAATAATTCCCAGCACGTTAAATCCAACTCAAGGTCCAAGTAAACGCACTTTCTCCGTTCAAGTACTCAGTAAAAATGTATCGAATAAAAATGGCTTGAGCCTGCAATAATTTTTCACGATTTTCTTTCCTCATAATATGTACGTACACCCTTGTGCCTCCGTAGGCTGAGTTTGCTCTAAATTTTTTAGAAGCTGCCAGAGAAACTGCTTACTCACAGCCATGCCATAGCATGGAAACGGAGTAAATAATTAAAACATTCCTTAAGCACTACACCGTTTAATTTTTTTTCCTTTTCTCCAGATACACCTGTTTGCTTATTCTTCCCATTTGCTGGTCTCACGATCAGGATTTATTGTTAGCGAGGGTATTTCAAAAAAATAGGCAAATAGAAAGCCACAGAAATTGTTTTTACAAGAAATTCCAGCTCTCCTACTTACGCACGTAGTGGTACGTCGAACAGATATTCATCAAAATCTATTTCAGCAGTGCTTTCAAACCCTGAAGAGCGTACTAACTGCTAGTAAATAGGCACATGCATTTTGAAAATTCCCGAAGTTTTCAACCTGTAGCCTCTAGATGCTGGTAAAATGACCAGGTAAACTTTGATACTAAAACTACTCAAAACGACTTAAATGTACACAACTGGTAAAGCAAATTTAAATTACAATAACTTGGTTTAACCAATTGCTGTTTACAATAACTTGTCGATTTAAAAAAAGTGATTTTGAATATGCCTACCTTACCTGTTTAGGAAGCACAGATCTAACAATTGCTTCTGGTCTGAAAACCAATTATTCAAATCAAATTGTTTCAAATATACGTACACATAATGTATTGCAAACAAGTGAAATTGAAATATGAAATAAAAATTTGGAAACTTATAAATGCCTCTTCTACTGGTCAAATAGATGAAGACTGCGAGGCAACCTTCGGAAAGTTTTGTTTTATTTTGTTTGAACTACAGAGTTCTCAAGGTGGGGAATTCAAAGTGGGATATAAAGATGAAAGAATGGAAATAGCGTGTCCATAGCTGACTATACAAAGGGCGCATAAAATGTATGAATGAACCATTAGTAGTAGGGAGTACGAGAATGGGCTTCCTCCGTAGTATAACGATATGCCTGTAAGACTCGAAGCTCAAAAAGTCCCTGAGATGCAAAGTTGTATTGGTCCCCAGGGAGCTGGGTAAATGCGTTCTTGTGAAACCGCATCTACATAACTACTGCCTCCATGCTCCGTGTTGTGCTTATACTGAGTATTACTTGAACTATACCGTGGAAGAAATGGGGAAGGATTCCAAATCGTAATTCAAAGTTAATAGTTCTTGGGATTAATACTTTTTAAGTGGATCCACTATTGCTATTTTCACTCTCCGAACGCCAACACAACACGTCAACCTTCCACACCAAATCCCATTTTCAAAAATTCACAGTCAATAGACGCTGAATATGCTCCACTAGCACCATCTTGAGAAAATAAACCACCCGGAATTTCCATAGCCATCCTTTAATGACCTGAATTTCCAATTTTTCTCCTCCTAATTTCATCGTAACAATAAAAGCAGATTTACTCGTATTCTAACTACACACTGAAACGTGGATACTGGAATGTGGTATAAAACTTTTGGAAGCAGTCGTAAACCTCCGATTAGTCCTAGGGGGTAAATCTGTTTTCTGCTCCAGACGTGCGAATCATAAATTTTTTTAAATTCAGTTATTTTAAAATGGATTTTCAATGAGTCGATGAAGCCTTTTGTTAAAATAAGATGCAAAACCCTGTAATTCCTGAGAGACATAGAGAGAATGAGTGATTTTGTAAACATTGCCATCTTGGAACGGGCTTTTGGGCAAAATTCTTGAATTTGTTTCGCGTATGATGTTGTAGAATGAGCTTTGGTTAAAACTAATCAAAAACTCAGGGTGCCTTCAAATAATTATTTAGGTAGGTAGGCTGGTTAGGTCTGTGGTCTGGTGACGACTTCACAACAGCCCAAATCAAGCTTTAATGAAAATTGAAACTAAACAGTGCAGAGTAAGGCGTGGACGCACTTTGTTTTCGCTTGAATATTACGTATTGCCTATTTCTACACGACTGTCGCTTCCTTACACTTGAAATTAGAGGAAACTTGTAAGTTAGTAAAGTTGCAGAGTTGTTGAAGCCAGTTGATGCACACATGACTGAGTCCCGGAGATTTATGAAAGTTAAGAATAACCTTCCCATTACAAGAGCTATTAAATAGGGATAATATTAATTTGTTTTTACTTAAAGCATAAACTATAAGTCTGCTTTATGCTCACTGGCTCCTTATCTTGACTTCCGCGGACTAGACTGCAACCCTCCCTGCCTACCTCAGAATTTCTAAATTACGCTTCTTACCGCTTTGTCTGTGACAGGTTGGCCGTAAGTTCTGTAAGACAAATGTAATGGATTTGCTCAAAGTGATTTCAACGACGTAGGCTCAATGTACCAAGCAAAAACAAAGGGCTTACAGATAGGGTAGGTAATAATAAAGGGGAAAGCAATAACAAAACGTTACTGTATGTTTGCTAATTATATATTAATGCGTTAGTGAAGAAGCAAAATGACCTATTTTCGAATTCAATCATATAGAATCATTGGACCAATTCATATTGATAGAGTGTGGCAGCGGCAACTGTTTCCAAACCATATTATTTGCGTGCCTTACCAATCTTTTTAAACACAGCTTCGTAGAAAATCGTTTTGCCCCATTCCAAAAGTATACAGCATCATTTTAAAAACACGTTTTGTACAGTCAACAGTTCCGAAAATCTGTAAATAGATTTTTCACCCGTGGAAAACAATCAAGATTTTAAATTTTGCTTCTTCAGTAACGACATACAATGCAGTTTCAGATAGCCTTTAGTTCCTTATCCAAGGAACACACTACTGAGTGAAAGGGAACAAGAGTCAAGTGTGTGCAGCTGATTTGAGAGAAATATCTGCGAGGCATTTAGCCCAACCTGAGTAATAATTGATTGACGACAGTCTCAAGAAAGTCACTAGCAAAGTATATATGTACTCGCCAGTCACTGTGTACTTCAAACGAAGCTGAACTGCATACAACAAAGCTTAAAATATACTGATGCAGTTTCCTGGAAAATAACATCGGGGTTTTACAGCTATTACGCCAAAGAGAAACTACTATTTAAAATGTGGGTCTTATTTTGCGTCTGCTTGCTTGATGGACACCACGAGCTTTACCTCTTGAACTTTGTTACTGTCGCACTTTTCCCTTGGTGAAAGCATTCATTTTTTGATAAGCTCTTTCTCGTGCAAAGAGTATTTTCTAACGTTGTTTGGAAGTGGAGGTACGGTCTTTGCACTTCTGGGATAAATATCTTCCAATTATTTCTTCTGTATCTGTAACTTTAGGTTTAAATGTTTGAATAATTTTAAAAAAGTGTCAATGTCACTTTTTTCCTGTGTAAAAGTGTCCCAACAATGTATTTTCTATTTTGAAAAATTAAGCTTGACCAAATTCAAATGACGTAGTATTTGGAAGAGCCCAGGGTCGTACTTCCAGGACATTTGGTTGATTGTGCTGCTCACTTATAGTACCTATCTATATGTGAGGTGATAGGGCAGGAAAAAATGGTGGAAGAGCGCGTGAACGGTTACTAGGTTACGACTAAAGCATGGCATGTCCTGGGCTCCTTTTCATTTCATTACGTTTCATTACGTGGATATCATTTGATGGGAGCGGGAAGGAGCTGAGACGGGGAAAAGGAGCTGAGAGCCAGCTTCTTTATCGGCCTACTAAAAGAGATTCCTATAAATGAAATCTATGCTCATGTCCATGTCCGTTTATAATCATGATAATGATGCTCCCAATGTTGGTGACAATTGATGGTAATGTGGAGGGAAACAACAAGCGATAACATAACATTTTAACATCTGTGCACTTTGTTATTCCGTGCAGGCAGAGCTATTGTTATTGTACTCAGGGCATGTGCACATAAGCTTAGCTCTATAGGCTTTGCCCAAACATACTTTCCTAACCACCCTTGGTCTGGGGCCTGTCTATTATTACGTCAGGCAAGCGGATTACTCATGAAAACATTGAAGGATTCGTTTTGAAAATATAATCTTTCGCCCCTTTCTCAACACTTACTACTGCTTTTGTCTTTTTTACAAAGCGTACAGGTATGCAGACGTAAGTGACGTGCTTTTCCCTTCTGACAGTATTTCAATTTCCAAAGACTTGAATGTGTGATGTTCAGCTTTTATTTAAGCAAAAATTATACAAATAACCATCTTATTAGAAGATGGTAAGCGCATGTTTTGGTGTATTTTGAAAACTCAAACAATGTGAGTTTTTTTTATTTCTTTGTTTTTGTATGTTTCAAAAGGGTTTACATTAGCCATTTTAAAGCATGTCTCTTTCAATAGATATTCTGTAAGCAAAGCTAATATCTGGAAGGCCTCCCTTGTTTATGTGGCCACCTGCGGAAGTTTTGGTAGGTAAGTTTCAAAGTCAGACAAGGAGCTATGGATAAACGTGACAGAGTAAGTTCACTGTCATTGAATTTTATGAAAGCAGGGCACTAGCGAATATGATATGACCTGGTCTGACTCTGACTCAGTCTCTCCACCCATTACAAATTGTGGATAATAAAAGCCATTACGTAAATTGAATGCCACGTACATAAAGAGATACGTTTATGCTTCAAATCTATCGCATTCAGTGACATTCAACCTTGACAAACATTTCACGTATCAAACCAAGAACGATCCAAGGGTGATGCCTGCAGTCCCTCTCACTCACATGTCCAACCAAACTCACGACCCGACTGGCAATGGTTTATGCACCCTTATCATGGCGAAAGAAGCAAAACGGCATATTTCTGTTCATTCATTACTGCAAAGTGTCCCTTATACTAGTTTGGCTTCCCAATGCACAATGGAATTATAAAAACTCTGATAACTTTTTTATAGTTTAGTGATTCTGCAGAAACAGTACTTTGCAACTTTTCAAAACAGTTTAACTTTAACAGAAGCATATTGTAAATTATTTTACCTTATATGGCTAATTGTATGTATTTTACTAACGTTGTTTGGAGATATTTTGCTTCGTTAGGCAAGATGTCTATACAACCTATCTATCCTGCAGTGTGCCGTTAGGATAATGAATATATTTGCCTAGGAAAGTATAGAACGGAGCACACCAAGAATTTTAAGGAAGTAATCATACAGATAGGAGATTGCCTTGGAATACAGGAGGATCTTTCCATCTATAATTATGTCCAACAAACCATAGGGAAAACAAAGACACCACGGGGCTGAGCTGGGACAGAGCACAACATGAAGTTAAATGGAGAGTGTACGCACGAAATGAAAATAGTTGGCTGGAAAGTTGACTTTGGCTTTGGACACATTGGTTAATTCCAACCACATCGTAAGCATTTGTCGGTATGTAGAACAAAACAATGCGGACTGTGTGATCTAATTAGCATTTCAGCTGGGTTTTCAGGTATAATGAGGAAAGTTGTTTCACTTCAATAAATTATGCTCCCACCAGCAGCTGCTAATACCGTGTATCTGCGTCTTCCAACAGTGATGTATAGGTTGGACGAATCATTGACAAAGGCAGGCGGAAGCGTACCCAGCTTTTGGCCAAGAAAGGCATGTAACGTATAACTACCACATGGCCTTTCAAAATTCCATTTCTTTAAAACTGTGCTTATCAAACACAGACGAACTTAAGATTTTCTCGTAAAGAAAGTTTTTTAAGACCACTGTTATTCTAAAGGCAGAAAAACACTAAAACTTGTCCATGCCTGATTTGTATACATCCCCGATTTTTTGCAAGCATGAATAAAAAAAAGTCAACAAATTCGATAATTAATTCAACATTTACATGACAGCTTCAAACCGAGTGATTTTGAAATTTTAATTTACAAATACAAAGAGTTGTAGCGTTCAAAAGCGCAAAGCGAACCTCAAAAATTGGGCCCTGCTCTACATGTGAAATAGTTCCAGCTAACCCCTGAAACCACAAACAGAATAAATGTGTGCCTCCACTCAAAATTCTAATTCAGAAGTTTGCATTCGAACCCAAAAAAAGGAGGAAGAAAGAAAATTCAAAGAACAAGAGGTTGGAAGTTGAAAAAAGCAAGAACCAAATGACATAGCACTACTCAGGTTGCCTAAGTAGATACTCGAAGATGTAAACTACATTTGTCTCAAAGATAAATTCTGGTCATATGAAGGTGACTTTTCTGAATTTCCTGCTCGTATCTTGATGGTCTACAAAAAGAGTGTTGGGGCTGCATCATTTGCATGCATTTCATGTTTAACATATGCAACCAAGTATAAGAGCTATCTTTAGGGGGCGTCCATAATTTCTGTTTATCAAAACAGCAGTTTTTCCCCTTCGTCCCCCACGTTGACACTTTCCCCAAGGTTCCCTTTAAACGGGCAGTTTGTAGTTCTCTGAGCGCCTCGCCTTGCGACTGTAGTTTGTGGACGCCCCTTGGCCGATGAAGTCTACTCGTAGGTGCTTTCTACTCCCATTACGCTGAGAGACTTGAAGGAGAGGATTACTCTGACTTGGCTTTGACTTCGCTTCACTTGACTGAGTGTCGGCAGTTGGGAGTTGGCATGCACGTACACTCGTTCGCCACATGAAGCTCAGACGATCTGTCGTACGTAGGCAATGAAGTAGTGTGGAATGTAGAAGCACGGCCCTGTACGACTCCAATGATCATAATCATGAGAAGAGTAAGCACCTCCACTTGGAGGTAAAGAAAACACGTTCATGACAATGTTTATGACCGAGTTGTGTCGCTACGTACGTCGTTCACAAGACAAGTCAACAGTGAATGGTGGGCAATAATAATACAATGATACGGATAACACGGAAAGGAGTCAACTCAACGGAAGGAACGTGCAGTGCCATGCAAATGCCTACATAGCCTGCACAGGGAAGCAAAAAGTAACTTCTTTATCAACTACGGAACCTTCACAGCAAGGCAACTTACAAACGCAGTTTATTTTTTTTTAATTTAAATTTTCGTTTCTAAAATCTGCAAATGCTTTTGGAAGCAGCCAAAAATGCCATAACTTAGGAGAGAATCCATATCAATTCGTCCTGAATAGTCTACTAAGATTTACCTCAGATTTTTTACCCTGGCGTTCTGGTCCCTAGGTTTTTTCACCCTGGAATAATTGCTGTTATGCATTAATTGTTTTAAGGATTTTTCACCCAAGCCAGTTTTACCTCGAGCAGTTTTAAACCTGGTAGTTTTTCCCTCATGCTTTTTTCATAGAATACTTTTCACTTTATAGCTCAATGTTTGTTGTCTCTATCTTTGTTTTCAGTTTTCGCTAAAACTTATCGAGATGCTTGCACTGTGGAGACAATCACATTTTGCGAGAATTAATTCAATTTTACTGACTAGGCCATCATTTTCTTCCCGAGTTTCGAGAATTTGAGTATAATGAATGCTGTTTCGAAGCATTACTTGTGACTTTTTAAATTGCATTTTTGCTTTTGTTTGCCATATGCCAAATTGTGACATAAATGCATATATCTATGTATATCCTTAAGTTTAAGTTTAGTTTAAACAAAGTGACCCATAAAACTTTGAACTATCACCTGTACTCTAATTATGGCATAGTTTTCTTTAAAAGATGGCAGGGCCCATAGTTCGAATTTTTATGAGTAGCATGTATTGCGGAAACATTATTTTTTAACATTTTAACCTAGGGAGTAGAAACAAACAGGCAAACTTGGCAGGGTAAAAGAACAAATCAAAATTGGGCGGGGTAACAATCGTTTGAGGTAAAACTGACCAGAATTAAAAATGCTCGAGGAGAATGTTTCGGGGTGAACTGATGGGATACCCCAAACATGTGATACAAAAAGGAACAATTTACGACTTGTATGCAAATGCAAACCTGTTGAAGAAACAAAGTGCTGTTCGCGTTTCACACTTTTTCAATAATATACAACGCCTCTTTACTTCTGCGGATTTTTAGACATGGGTCATTTTGGTCCTTCAGCCACTACGCTATGTAATGTTTAGGGAGCCCTGTGGATTGCAGATACTCTTAATACTACAGAGTAAAGCTAATAGTACGACCACAGCAGCAGCAGCAGCACCTGTATCCGTCTCTGTCTGCGTTTGAAGGCGGTTTGGGTTCGGGCTGACAGTGGTATAGGGAGTATAATGGAGACGGAGCAGTAGGCTCAGTTGGAATCTCTACTGTAATGGACGGAGTGTATGGGAGAGGATTATTGGAAACACAGGATGTCTAATGGGATCATTGAAGTGTCAACTTGGTCAGGACTATTCCATTTCATCGTCCTTTCAACCACAATCCGCCGGGAAACAAGAAATACGTTGAAAGTGAAAGCGCAGAGGGAAAGTAGGGCGACGTTTCTCATTGTAAATGATATACCTCCCCTGTACGGCATGTATACATGCTTGTTTCATCTATCTTGTATTTAAATTTGTCTCCTTGTTCCGATAAGAAAGCATTTACAACGTTTCTCGGCTTTCTACACTAAACTAGTGGACTTAGAGCTCTGATCTTGGCGGTCTGATGCTTGAAGGAATACCAAAATGTTTGTAATATCAATACCGATGGGAGGATACTTTACCTTTGTAGAATATAATTCCTACATTCGTATATCATTTGTCAATAGTAACAATCTCAATGGGGGGTTAGCATTTCGTGGCATAGGAAAGAAAATGACAAATATCCAAAGATTATTTCATCCAAAGTCACACGTGTATCAGTGTGTGCAGCATTTTCTTCTCTTTTGAGAGCATTTCAAGGAATGTAAATTTAGAGAGAAAGACGAACTTTACTGTCAAAGCAAAGTCATCACTCTCCTCCAACGTATAACGAACTGATGCGTTAACTTAATAATAAGGACCTTGACGGTTATGTGCCTGTGTTTAATCCTAGGTGAATCTTCGCCTCTTAAGGATCTTGAATTCCACCACAGGATTCTTCGCGCTATAGGATTGCACCAAGAATATAGCCCAGGATGTTGCGCCACAATAATATCGACAGAACACAACCTCACACGGCAACTTGAAAACGTAAAAACCGAATGACGATTTATTCTAGTCGGGTTTATGTATGTACCCGGTTAGGTAGGACGTTTGGTTCCTTATTTAATCTTATCCAACCTTAGTTAAATTACGAATTTAGAGTAAGATTACAAAACATTTTGTTCTATGGTCCAAATTACCTTCAGCATTGCATTATCTTTTAGCATTTTCGGATTTAGCTAATGTAGGTTTTCCATAAATTACTTTTATATATCTATTAGAGATTTTAATAGCCACATAATTAAAGAGTAAAATTCAGTATGCAATGTTTACTTAGCTTCCTAATTTTCTATTTCCCTATTTGCATCTTCCTGCTTAGGCATGCAGATCCGTTCATTTCTGTAATCTGCTTAATTCGTCCGTCACCTACATACGTAGGTGGATAGGAGAGTCGCGACACGTCACCACGTTACAGTTAGTTACGCTAGAATACCACAATGGACTCAGTTTGCATCTCACAGAGTTTTTCTAACAATAGTTAATGTTTGTTATACAATTTATTCGCGTTGTTAAAAAACACTTGATTGCTGGGTGTACAAGAAAACAAATGATGAGAATAGATCTGTGCTGATTTCTTTAGTTGTCACGATATCTGCGGCACATTTTTCTCCTTTACAAAAATATATTAAAACAACAAGTTGATGCTGTTGCAAAAATGTTTAAGTAAGGGATCATTAAAGAATGAGGTAAGAAGTTACGCTTTTGAAAAATGTTGGATACACGATATGCGGTCCTTTTGAGCGTGTGTATTTTCTTTTAGATTTTATCATTGAGTCTATCATGTAATACTGCAAAAGAACCAGCTGCTACTACTAAAAAATAGACTACGATGCATTTTATACTCATTTGATCTTTTTTTAGGGGTGGTAGTAAAGGATTTCAATTTCCGTATTTGCCCATCACTCCTTATAAGACTCTACGAATCAAGGAGATCCATAAAGTGGCGTCACGCTAACGTCCTACTAGCGTGTAGGCTGAAGAATAGATAAAAGTTGTATGATCGCTTCTCGTTTTGTATCTATACTTGAACATTTTTTCAATTTTTTTCCCTCACAAGCCCTGACATGTTATGACTAAGCCGAGGGAAGGGGACTTGCCAACAACTTGCCACTTGTTTTGTTAGGATGTCAAAGAGAGAGAGAGAGAGAGAGAGAGAGAGGGAGTGTGTGAGTCGGAGTGCTTAGCTCTTCTTCAAATATGGATCAATTTTGAAAACTTTATGAGCAGTGACAATGTGACACATCTCTCAGGTTAGGATTAAATCCTGTAGAATATTGTTCAAATATGTCAATATTTGCGGAAGCGCCCATACTGCACTTGTCATTGTTACCAAATCCTTCCCAAAGGTATTTCCCTGAAAAGTTGCTGTTGAAAGGGAAGGAGAGCGACGACGTCTGCTTTGCTTTCCTTAAGACTGACTCACACGTGAAAGCGTCGTTGACACGATGGCCGTTCATGGGTGTAGTATAGACTATTAGTTTAGCACTTTCTATCTCCTTGCATACGAACAAGAGTAAAATTGGGCCTGTGTATGTATTAGAGCACTTGTAGAACAGACTTAAAGATTGACATATACGAGACATTCCCCTCTTGGTTTCTGCTCCACTGATATTCCCATGGGACCAGACGGTGTCACCAGCCGTCGTAACCTTTATTACTCGCCTCTTGCTTCCTCCTATGTGCTTTCAGAGGCGTATCTGGAAGGATGCTGCTTACCCTTGGACACCGCAACACACATCTTTTACAGCATTTTATGAAATGCTTTCAAAAGAATTATTTTAAAGTATCCATCAGTTTCGAAAGGTTATCAATAGTTTTCACAAGTGGGTATGTTAACAAAATTTAATTCTTAAAAGCAATTTTTGCACATTACAAAAAGGAATTAGCTTTTTGGTTTTGTAGAGGAGGCCATTATATACCTGGCCCATGGTAGACTACAATTCAACCTCCAATCAATACTGACAGGCCTCACCGTGTACGCAAAAGGAATGTGTCAGCATTTCCAGTTCTTCTATACTTACCAAATTTGTATCTAGCAAAATGTTGGCCGCTGAAGCCACGCTGTGGAAATTACAATTAACTTTCCATTTTAAGTCGTCTGTCCTATATGCAGATATGTATCTGTCTACAAGCACACATGTGCATAGGTACATATGATATCTCGGTTGGAGGGAATAACAAAAGGCATTGGAAATTTTTAAATTGTGAATTTATTGATAGGCATTCATCCATAAGTCCCACATCTGAACAGCATTGCACTGTACAACGTCATGGAAAGACGAAGAGGAAAAATTGAAAATGTCTGAATTTACGAACTGGATAATTAACTCATACATTTTACGGTACAAAGGTTAAGAAATCCTTGCAGAAGGGCTGTAATCAATTAGAAGCGCACAATCAGGAGTCTTCCTTGACATTTACTCGAGGCTCTCCAAATCAGCGTATTGTATAGTGCTACGTAGAACAATAGATAGCACTGTATCGTATCGAACACCCCAGGTCCAATGGCATCACATTATATTTAATGTCAATGCAGTATACCTATTTAGAATGGGAGAGTGAAAGAGGATTTCTGGTCTCTGACCTCAAATCGAATGAAAATATCGTATACAATCGATCGCTTCATGAAATTCCTATCATATGCATCCCTTGCCTCCCTATATTATTCTGATCCGATGGACAGCGTAGCTTAAGAACCCAAACAACGCAAATCCACTCTCTTGAAACCACGCAATGTAACGTAAATACTTTATTGCGTAATGTACAGAGCCTATTTATACTGATTTCCAGGAATAGACGACTATATCACTACAAGCTAATCTAATTAAAGTAAAACAAAATTAAAAATATTATTACGCATAACAGGACATATATATCATTACGTTTACCAGTTACAGATTTAACAAGTTGGAATTGAAATTCCTTAGAATTATCGTGTTTGATTACAGTCACAGGTAAAGTATTCCAAATGAAGCTGCACAGCTCTGTATTGAAATGTATTAAGGGAAAAGGTAGATTTAATAAACACCTCTTAAGTGTACCATTCTTACGAAGTTTACGCTTTGATTCTCTTAAGTCAATAATCTCAAATATCCAAGTAACGCCTCCCTAAAATGCTGGATAAAAAATAGAAGTTTCGAAAACGTTTTAGTAAAGCTTTTGATTGTCTTTTAATAATCGTAAAAAACTAATTTTTCTTCCTCTAAAACCATGTATATACAAAGCTTAATTACAGTCAATGATATTGGAATACAAAAAACTGATTTATTTAAATACTTACTCATAATTTTACAGAAACATCTTATTGTAATAAACCATTTTAGATGGACTCTAAAAAGGTCTTTTAAAAACAGTTTTTAATGCTTTGTGTTTATTTCTTTCAAATTGCTTTAACAATATTATAGTTCTTTCTCAAACACATCTTTTTGCTTCTACAGCAGCGACATGTATCGTCGTCCTTTTCTTTTGTAGTCTCTGACTAGTTAGTAGTGAAAAGCTGCTTCGTTTCTCTGTCTTTCTCTCTCTGAGTAAAAGCTCTGCGTCTCTCTCTGTTTCACTCCTCGCCATTGAATGGGACGCGAGAGGAAAGAATGGACAGGACAGACTGGTCTTCATTGCTTGGCATGACGTGGTTGGGTTGGCGTCTGGGGCTTGTGTGTAGCCCTCCTTTAAGTACATTAACCAATCTAGTCATAATACATTATGTGGTCTCCTGTGGCTAAAATCTATTTACCTTGTCATGAGAGCAACCGTGTCCAGACACACATGACCTTCACTTTCCTTCCAAGCAAACTACAAGCCCAGCCATGACGGACTACTGCCGCTACGCTACACACAGAGCACAAGCACAAGTCCACCATTGCACTGAGGCGACCAAATGGCTGCTTGAGCTGCTCGTTGGTTTCGTTTGACTAGCTTGTGCCAGGGACAGAAATGGCATTGCATTATGATGATTCCAGAAGTCTGTATGCTACTGGACTCTTACGATTTCCGTTTAACGTCGAATAAACAAACGCACGTACGTATGCATGTCGCAGGCTATAGACAGTTTGGTCTGCAGCTGTGTGTTGTCACACATACTCAATAAAAAGCAAACACTGATATACGCTCACTGCTCACAATACTAATACAATTGTTGTTTAATTTAAACTCTAAGTAGATTGTGTATGGTAGTACACAAAGGGGAAACTTCTAATTGTGAAAGGGTCTCTAACTGTGAAAAGATCTGGCGTTTTCACTAAAGTTGTTACAAAAATTATGTTTTTGTAAACAAGTATGAATTCGTGTAAGGTATTTCTGTCTGTTTTGTCTGGTGACTGCTAGTGTTCAAAAATACTTTTCATAACAAGTCGTGTTTAAACACCAGATCTGCTCACATTTAGGGAGTCCCTAAATGTGAGCAGATCTATCACAATTAGGAGCTTTCTGGCTGAAACCGCCTGATCCAATGGCCCAGACATTTAGCAGCTAGAGCCCAACACACCTAGAGCATACGACATATATACTGCTGCAAACCTGCACATGCTATAAGAATCCCTTCTGTAGCACCATATTGCGCTTGAAGAAGCAAAGTTGCCCAGTCTCCAAATGTTACTATTCAAAAACGCGACAAAACGATACTTCCAAATATTAAGGTGACCCAAGCATTCAACCGTGGTAAAGATGTGCATAGCCACCCTAGGCCTCGGTCATTGCTTTAAAAACACATCTAATCTTTAATATTTTTTTACAGAAACAATACAAGCTGCATGACTTTTGAATCTATAGATGTTTTAAAAATGTATTTTTGTTTGTGTTTGTAAGCATTTTCAAAATAGAAAAAGAAATCCATTGTGCTCCTTCAGCAAGGATAATGCGCGCATCGTTAGCGTTAGCTAAAGCATTTCAAAACTCCAACAGGAACCTCGATACTCTAGTGAATAATATATTGCATATCTGGATTTTATGACACGACTGCACACGGTATGGAAATATAAAGAAGGAAAAGAATGGCTTTAAGTACCGTAAATGACCGAATAATCGCCGCGGCGATTATCCAAACTTTGAGCCTCAAACCCGGCGATTAATTGATCCCCG
>JAQFZC010003671.1:0-18141 GCA_034695205.1 Dicyrtoma fusca | reverse complement strand
CACTTAAACACTGAAAATACTTCCGGTGACCCGCGTACTGTTAGAGACCCGCGTATTATTGGAGACCAGCGCATTATCCCATTCAGGCCCTCAGACCCCCACGTACAATTAGAGACCCGCGTAATAAAAGAGACCTGCGTAGTAATAGATCATTTACGGTAGTATACCTACCGACATTGAAACGGAGGGTTTCCGTTTGTTCAGCTCAGATGATGGAGGGAGAGAACGAAATGGAGCTGGGAATTAAATTATGGAAAATGTTTGCAACTTCAAAGAGGCACTAGCCGCCATGGTTCCTCCGCAGTTCTAAAGTATAATCAACTCTGGCTTTCGTTCCTTCCTCATCAAAATGTGTGTGTGGGTAAGACTGTGTGTGCGGATACGTTTTTCCCCGAAGCTCATCCCTCCATCTGGCTCTCACAGCGAATTGAATAATTTTACACATCCATGTAGGTACTTACTAGTTAGGTAGGTATATTTGTATATATGTATTTTGGATAGACCTCGAAAGAAGGAAAGGAGAGAGATCCCGTGTAGCATTGGGTTTGCAATCCATGCATGGAAACTGCAGTACAATAACCAAGGGAAACTACTGATGGCAATATTGAAATTGAAAGTAGGTAGGTTCCTATGCAATTCTATGTATTAGGGGCCTTTCAGATATGGTTTCAGAAATGACAGATAACCTTTTCGAAATTTGTAGATACGACGTTTTGCATTGTAATAATGTTTCAAAAAGTTAAGATTTATTTTTTAGAAAGCATCTGTTGAAAAGGCTAATACCTATTATGTTTTACACTGGTTCAAACGGTTAGAATTTAGTTTGAATTTTTTTGAAAATGCTGTGATTCTATAATTTACTCTTTTTGAAAATGCTTGAGTCTGTGCCCGCGTTTTTGGAAAATGCTAATACGATGTTTTCATGTTTTACACTGTTTCAAAAAGCTTGAATTTCTCTGTCCGCATTTTTTTGAAAATGCTAATATCGTTTTTTGCCCTTTTTTAAAATGCCTTAATCTGTGTACCCGCATTTTTTGAAAGTTAATACCATGTTTTACCCTTTTTTAAAAACCTTCAATCTGTGAGCCCGCATTTTTTGAAAATGCTAATACTATGTTTTACCCTTTTTCAAAAAGCTAGAATCTGTGTCTGCACTTTTTGAACAGCCTTCTATCAAATTTTTACACAGTATTTTATCATTATTACCCTACACCTCACATTTGCTAAGCTCCTAAATGCAACACGCATTATACCGAACATAATACACAGGGCTCATTATAGTTATGGCTAGGTATGTATGCCTATCTTATTTTGCATCGGATTATTGAGTGTATTGCTTAACACTAAACGGATTCAATTCACCAAAGTAAAATAAACTTGCGACATTGTGTGGTTTGCGTAGGTTACTTTCTAACTAGTAAGCCGTCGGTACACATACATACCTACATAGATGATGTCTAGACAATAGATCACGGTTTATATTTGAGGCTTTGTCTTTCTCTCTCTGCCAACTCGGCCTGTCTCTCACTTTGCTGGAGGCTAAACATTTCCCGTGTGTTGGTTAGGCTTATGAGTACGAGTGAGTGGAATCATGAAAATAATATTTTATTTTTCTATCTCTAGTGCGAAATATGGAGTAGTATTTTCCCCCTTCCCCCGATATATTAGTTAATACATACATACCTAGTAGCGTGGTCTACTTTTCTCCGGGCATTTTGTGTGTGGAAACCGTGAGTGGCTGAACCAATAAAAATGTTGATAGGTACTAGGTACGTTAAAATAAATCCATGGATCATTGTTGAAGTATTGTTTAGGTATACATTAGCTTTGAATTTGAATGTTACGTCACATTATAGACCATCCAGAACAAATGAAGGTTTACATTTTGTAGAAATAAGGACCGATTCTGATAGCATTGGCCCGTGACAGGGCTGGTTAAAGAATTGGGAACATTTTGAGCTTTAGAGAAGCACACACTGTGCCCTGTCATTCATTACACATTCAGCTTTTCCGGCTTTTTGACAACTTCCTTGGTTCTCTGAACATTGACGGGGAAACAAACTAGGTATCTACATGCATCGTCGAAAAACACACATGCTAGTTTGTAACACACACGGATTTCTGAATTTTTCCCTAACCAACCAGTACCAATACCAATACCAATTGCAATAAAATAACCTTGCATTCGTTTCGTTTATCTGTCTGTACATAACTAGTTCCCTCTTGATCGACACGTATTGAGATGTTAATCTTAAATGACTGACGTTTTGAGTGATATTTAGATTTAATGGGAGATATTAGAGCGTACACTTTTTATTCTTTGTATGGCTGGTTCTGGTTCTGGTTCTGGTTTTATGATTATGGAATGGAATGGATGGACGGGTCTCGATAGTTGATAGAGATATACCTCTCTCAAGATCAAATTACCCTCATTCTAGTTTTGTCTGTGGATTTGGATCGAATTTCTGTCTGTCTGTAAAGAGAGCAGCTGATTATTGATAATTAATTATTCTAACGTTTATGTAGACTAAACCAAAGATTATGCAATGCAATGTGCAATGCAGGAGTAAGCCTTCGTTCCATCTGAAGATTAAGTTTCATTTTCCATTAATGCTTTTTTAATGCTCATTTTTTAAAAATAAATGTTCAACAATAATGTAATGTATTATTAATGTTGTTTTTTTTATTTGTATTCAACTATGGATGACGTAAGTCCTAATGTCCTAAATCCCGCCTTTTTATTTAAAGTTTTGTAAGGCATCATTTTTGCCGCGGCAAAAGGCGCGGGCGGACTTAAACTTTGGATTTGGAGGCCTTCGAGAAATTCGAGATTTCAACTGGCAAATACTGTCAACTGTTGACGTTGCCTGCTGCTAGGCATTAATTTAGTTAAATGTTGACCATTAATTTTGCCTCGTGGTCCTAAACTCCTAAAAGCTTTTAAATTCTACAGAGCATTTAACGATTTGATTGATAATGGATCTTATTGTCATTTTGTCATCGTCCTTTGTCCTTTTAAATTGTTAAATTGTCGCTGGTTAAAATGGCAGTTTTATTGTGCGTGTGTTAGTTGTTAGGGTGTATTCTTCTTTCATCTTTGAATTCGGTTCATTCAATACTATCAACTATGCAATTACAGTTGCCATTTGTGCACTGGCTGACCATGGCCAGCCGGGTTCCGAAATCCCAGCTTGGAAATTGAGTGTGGCAAACTGCTATTGTATTTACTGTATAATTGGCATGCGTGTGTAAATCGACTGTGACTGAAACATTTTATAGAATTTTAGTATAATTTGGATATATCTTTGTATAATTTACAGTTGTGCTGCTCGATACAACCGAAGAATCATCCCTCCAGTGGACGCAGTATCCTTATGGACCCTCAGCTGCTACACCAGGGGTAAGTTTTTAGTCATTTTCTATTTATTTCATTTTGGGAATCCATCGAATCCATCCTCCGCTACTGTTGACTGTCAACTGTTACTGTAGCCGACTTTGTCGAGCATTTCTGCATGTCGAACGGATGAACAACCAACAACGAATGACGAAAAGTTGAAAGTGAAGTAAGCACGAGTTTCATCAATTTTGATGCATTTTGCTGGATTAAGGCGACAAACTATTGGAACTACTGCCAACTACTACTGCAAGCTTATGGATACAGATTGAACCATTAGTTGTTAGTATTATCAGCAATATATAATCTAACCTTTTTGTACTTACTAGTTAGGTACATAAATATAATACCACCACTGGCTGGATGCTGGATTGTTGCTCCTTTATTGACTATGACTATGTAGTTTGGAATTGGAGATTGAAATAGGGTGATACCTCGATATAATGGTTTAATTTTCTTGTTTACCAAAGGGCCCCGTACTGTACTGCTCTAACAAATGTTCAAAGGACAGACACAAGGGCCCATTCGACATGAGTCAATGCGTTTCAACAATAATCCTCTGCCCAATATCCGAATCGCTCCGACCGTCGGTTCGGTAGTGCGTCGAGCTTTCCTTCACTCAGGAACGTTTTCAATTGATTTATAAGGATTAAGTCTATTTATGTCACATCGTCATTTCCCAAATAACTACGGACTGCCCTCCCTGCCGTGGCAGCTTAGGGTGGTGGAAGCTGACATTGATAGCCCTGTACTGCTGTATTGGATCCTACTTCACCATCACCATGTTTCGTTTGTGTACTATTTAGTTATTTAGTGCCTTCCAACCTTCAACTATTACCATTTGCCATTGATACTTGTGCCAACTGCATGTGCATCGTCCTTTGAATTGCATCTTCGTCATTGCATTCAAAGGAAGGGACTGCTCATTGCATTGTCGGTCTCGGTCTCTATATCGATATCGATGTAGCGACTGGAATTATTGTAGACTGTACATAGAATGGGATGAAGAATGAGTTCAATGAAAGCTTACGTTTTTTCTTTCTTTTTCCAGACTTGTGTATAATCTGTGTTGAAGCAATGCAATCGGCGGTGCGGTGGTAATCATAATCATGGGATATGATTCAGCATTCAACAGTGCAGTGCAGGTCTACATATCTTTAGACAGAGATTCGAAGCGGAATAACTGAATCATTGAAAAATGAATGTGTTCGGCATTATACTAATTCTGGATCCAATAATGTGTCCTACGTTCCTCCAGCCTACCTTGAAACCTTGATAGGGCCTAATAGGCATCGCATCGGCAGACCGATATGCTCCGAAAATCCAACGAGCGGGAGAATTTATTTATAGGATACAAAAGTTGAAAGTGAGAATGCGTATGTAGGACCGGTGCCAGTGTCACAATTCTATTGGACCTAAAATGCATCTGTGAAGGAATCGTGTAGGATCTGTCTGTATTCAGTACTACATATAGGGCGACGTTACAGTTGGGGTGGGTTATGAATCACTGGAATATTTGGACATGGACACGTCCAGCTTCGGGCTAATGGCTTGTAAACAATGGTCCGTATTTGAAAAGGGCTTTGAACATTTCATGTGGGAATATAGATACGTAGGTACCTATGTACTTAATCATATATCCCACATTTATAAGCCATCTCTTCAGGGGCTAAATATTATGCGTATAACTTTTACTTTAGCGTAGGATCCGAAAGTGGAAGGAAGGTAGCATCACCGTCAGACATTTCCTTTGTGTCCGTCCACGGACGGTTATGATTATGGCTCAACATTTGGAAATTTAGAGATTCTAAAAATCTCCCTGTTGAAGCTCCCACTAAAGTTTAAGATATTATTTAGAGCAAATCTTGTTTTATATCAGACTCATAAGGTTTCTATCGGAGCCCCGGTATCCACACTATCCACTAACCAACTGGTACTAGTGGTAACTTATCATAGTATGGTGCTATGCGTAAGGTTTCGTTTCAGGTAGCAAGAAAATGGAACGAGTTTTTGAACAATGGGTGCCCCTGCATTACCACTTTGCCTCCAAGGCGTCTTCCGATCTCTCTCTCTCTCTCTCTCTTTAGTGTTTTTGTTTGGCCCTGGCCTTCATCTAGTGTAGGATCCATCCATGGCGTCCTTTCCTTTCTCACATTCTCTGTGAACTCTGATCACTCCTGTAGATTCCCTAAATTGTATTATTGTTCATTATATTCATCTGTGAAAGTGCCTGATAATGATAAGTGGATGGCTGGCTGGGCTGTCTGCTGTGTGTATTTATTATTTTGTCTATTCATGACATGGATTATCCATTTTACAAATATTTTTTACGATTATAAAAATGGAGCAGGGAGTAATATAATGAAAAGCACTTTCTACATTTTATTTTTTGCGTAATTCCTTTTTTTGTACTTCAGTAATCTTAATCTTATCCTAGAGGATACTACTACTTACTACTTCTGTCAAATCTGTGTTGACTTATATTTAGGTGTAGATATAATTAAGTGTTTTCCTTGACAGGGCAAGTTATCCAACGTGCTCTCATTCTCATTTTGAAAGGTTTGAGGAGCCAGGAGTCAAAGAATAAATAATATTATTATGGGCCTTATCGCTGACTAGTGAGATCGAGTGGCGGGTAAAATTCTATGTGCATTCAGAATAGGAAAGTATTTTCGGTTCTTTTTTTTTAGTCTGACGAAGGCTAAAGACGAAGGGAGTTCTAATAGCACCTTGTTTTGTGTATTCTAACTGTGTGACTTGAATATCAGTTCAGTGTTTTCTGACTTTCTGGCGAGTATACTGATACTGATAGCATAGCGTAGCGTAGGCGAGAAATACACAAGAAAAAAGGGAAGAAAGGCGAAAAAAATAGGATGAGGACGTCGAGCCAGGCAGCCAGGACGGACGGACGAAATGAAATAGGATGGTGTTGGATGTGAGTTGGTTTACAAATACAATAAAATATTGACGTGATGAAGTCTGGGCTTTCAGCCTCACTGACTGTTTGGTAGGAAGGCTGGTTGGTTGGTTCGTTGGTTGGTGGATTGGTTGGCGGAATCGGATTTGGAATTGGGAGGATGTCTGTGTTTGATATTGATATTGATGCTGGGTGGATGTTGGAGGATTGTATAGATAGATAGATGGATGATAGAATGCTGGGCAGAAGTCAAGTTAGTTCCTTCAATGATCAGTATAGACTATAGACATAGGGAAAGGAAGTTACAGAAATAGAAATAGGGAAGAAAGCAGGGCCAGGACAGAACTATGTGCATACTTTACCTACCTACTTTGCTTGGAGCTCTGTCTCTCTCTCTCTCTCAGCTTCCTTCCAGGTTGAGAGGTTAAAGAGTTGGGCAAATAGGAAAAGTGTCACTTGAGATTGTATGGGAAAAGAAGAAAGAGATGAGAAAGAAATCCATAGGATGTCCATCTTCATGGGGGGCTTCCCCTCTTCTTCTTCTCATAAAATGTATGTACCTACCTACCTACCTCCTGTACTTGTGGTCCTACATCATCCGAGTATGAATCCAAAGAGGAACAAAGTCCCTATTTGATCTCATGCTTGAGTTTGTGACACGTCCAAGTCATCTTTCACTCTCTAGGTGCAAGAACAAGGATCGCGATCGCTCATGAATCTAATAGGCTTCTATCATAGTGTATCAGGTTCTTATTTTTTTATATTTTTTATATGTACCTACCTATACGCATAGTAAACTTGATTTTTCTTATTTTAAACCGTTTACAAGATGCCTCTGCCTATTAAATGTACTTGACTTTGCCTTTGTGGGAATGGAAGGGACTTGGATTCGACTCTTTGAGCAGCACTTTTTTCTTCGTAGTTCGTACCTGTTTGTTTATTAAAAATTCAAGAGGAATAACTGGAGTAGAAGAGAAACGGAGATTTTTGTACCCCTGTTGACTTTATTTGACCTTATGTCAAATCAAGTCTGTTTTAATTTTATTGTCTGACAGCTTTACGACCTGGTTGAGGCAGAGAGCTAAACCTGGTTTGGTAATTCGTAGGTAATTCATTACAGTTTTTCTTTACTGATACGTCTTACCCAAGTAGGTACCAACCAAGAGCAAGGTTTGTTAGGCCTAACATAGGTTGAAGGGTGGTTTACTTGTGGAAGTGTATTGATCAGGTATTTTAATAGTCGAATAAAAACTGTGTGCTTCATTTCTAGTGTTGGTGTTCAAATTATTGTGGTATTTAAATTGTGATTTGTTTTTTGTTGTTGTATCGATTATTGAAGTTGAGGTCACATTTATTTAATCATTTTTTGTTTCAACTAGTTCACAGTTCAGACCCACTGCAATAATTGACTGTTCTGTGTCAACATCGATGCGATGCGGATTGTCTACATCTACGAACATCTTGCTAGTTGAAGTAGTGAGTTTACTGCGGACGGGTTGGCTGGCCGACTGACTGTATCTGTAGCTTTCTTTAACTAAAACTAAAGTGACGATGACTGACGAGGATGATGATCACTGTGTGAGAGGGCACATCTGCTCCTACACACAGTTTCCTTTTCTCTACAACGACTACAACAAGGCAGCGTCCAATTCCTCGGGAATTTATCTTAAGATTTTTTTTCTTCTTTGTCTTGTTACTCGGCTTTGACGCTGACATCAGCTGCTGGAACATTACCGTACCGTCAGCGTTGGCCTTATCCTCTCATTCATTTTCTCCTTTCAACTTTCCTCATGACTTGGTCGAGTTAACTGTCGAGAACCACAAGGCAAAAGGCTCTATAGATCGTTTTCGTCTTCGTTTTCGTTTTAGTTTCCGTCTTCGTCTTTGCAACGCACCGTTGGCTGCCCTGCCTGCCTGCCTCTGAGTTCTGAAAATCTTCTGGTTCTGGTTCTGGTGTGCATCATGTTCTCTCAGTCTCAGTAATCTGCAGTGCAGCAGTTGATGTGTCATTCTCATCGGCAGCCGGTGTCATCATGTGTCAGTCTAGTTCGGTGACTCGTGTGGCGGTCATTACGCACGTTCAGCGATCCTCTGCCGACATTGCATTCTATTCTATTCTATTACCTGCACGGTGCATTAGGGATTCAAGTTTTAGTTCCGGACCCGCTTTATTATGAAAGTATAGAAGAAACTACATAGTAGGGTATTAGTATTGCCATTGCGCTTCGTAATATAGTGGCTTAAGTCCCAATTTGAATTCAGAGCCAAAGCCACAAATTCTGAAATTCTCCCTTGCAGCAACCCAGCAACCAGCTTTGTTTGACATTCGGGGTTTATTACAACGCACATACTGGGGACTCTCAAATGCAGCGTCATCGAAATTAGTGTGAAAAACTCATGTTTTGCTTACTTCAACCTATTTTTAATTTTTACATTTTATGAAAAGGCTCGGAGTATGTTTTTACACTATTTCAAAAAGCTTAAAACTAGTTTTGCATTTTTTTAAAAGGGTCGTACTCTGTTTTTACACTATTTCAAAAAGCTTAAAACTAGTTTTGCGTTTTTTTTAAAAGGCTCGTACTCTGTTTTTACACTATTTCAAAAAGCTTAAAACTAGTTTTGAATTTTTTTAAAAGGCTTGTGTTATGTTTTTACGCTGTTTCAAAAAGCTTAATTCTATTCTTGCATTTTTTGAAAGCGCTTTTGTCAAATTTTTACACTTTTTCAAAACACTGATTTATCGTTTTTACCCATGGATAAACATGTTTTCCTTCGGAACTCGTATAGTGTCACATTTGGAAGGCTCCTACGCGTTTCCTCTATAGCTAAAAGCGTGTATCTCCAAAGGGGCTAAAAATTAAATGACTTTAGGCAGTACAAATAACTGAATGTTATTGAAATTTCGTCTGGCAGTGACATTGCATTGGCATTGTGGAAGCTCTGGCCTGGCAGTTTTGTCATGTGTTGCATAGGTAATTACTAGCTCTGTTTGGTTCAGACTTCCCCATGGATTGCGGTCGCTTAAATTATGCATTCATTGCGTTTTGTCTGCACCTTCACATTAAGGCCCTACGTTCAATGCAATAATCTTCCTTCTACCTCCGGAATGGATCCAGAATCCCGAGCTGCTGAGTGCGTACGGTGCTTCATCATCTCGAAATGTGTTCAGTAGTACATAGTAGTGTAGTAACCGAAATGAAGTTTCGAGATGAAGTTAGAGGTTGCATCTCCTGCATAATACGTATGTATGTACCTACATTGATTTTGTGACTCTATGCTTCAAAATTCTAAAAATAGGTACGCATCTACAGATCTACAGATCTGCTCACTTATCCCTATGCCTGCTGGATCTGGTTCTGAATCTGGAATCTGAATGCGTGTGTGGCGTGAACGTACGCCTAGTGTCGCCTCGTAGGAAGGGATGGATTTATGAGACGAGTATAGACATTAGACGTTGAACTTGGACGGAACGTGTTATGTTGTAAAGTAAAGTATATTTTTGTCCTTTAGTCAACAGAGACAGGGCCTATTAGAAATCTAAAAGAGGGACACGGTGCGTTGCGACTCAGCAGAAATCTAGTGAGCCGTCACAAGCAGAACGCCCCCTTCATCATCATGATCCCATTAGAGTTGTTGGGTTGAGAGTTTTTGATCTACCCTTCCGTATGTACCTACGTACCTACACATGGCCTGCCTGTCTCAAAAGCCCTTCTTCCGACTCATCTTCAGTTGAAATAGTCATTTTAGATGGAGAAAAAGATTCCATTTAATCCTCCACTTTCCTCATGACTTGCTCATTCAAGTCCAGCCAGATCTCAGGTTTTTGTTTGGAATAAAGTGAAGTGCCTTCTTACCTAGGGACCTACATACCTTCGTATGGGATGCTTGAGACGGGCTGTACTTTACTGGGCTGTGCTTCTTATTTGCTCTGTCATTCCTTTGTATCCATGGAAATGGGATGGAAATTGGAAATAGACGGTCATCTCATCAGATCAGTCAGTCACGGCAGGAGTCTGTGCTCACCGAAGTAATTATGAGGACAGATCTTGCAAGTGTTGTTTGTTTTGCAATTTCGACTAACGGACCGGCATTTTATGTGTCACAATCTCACGAGGAGATTACTTAGGGAAACATTATGAATTATGATCGAAGTGGCTTTTAGACTTCCATTGGTATTTTCCTGGGTTTCAGAAGTATTTTGAATGCAATTATTTATTGTTGTTACAGGTTTTTCCTAAAAATAATTGTTGAGTGAGTACAAGCGTACATAATTGGTTACAAGGCATTTTTATGTGCGTATAGGTATAATGTATGTCAAAACTCCGGATGTCTTGAGGGGTAATTGTAATTTTTGAATTCATCAATTCATTCCTGTTCTTGGTTTTTCTAGTAGAAGTTCTGTGCGCTTTGTAGGAAATAAACATTTAAGGAATATGTAGACGAGTACGAGGGAGTCTATCCTATTATTTAGGAAAAATTATTCTCGTTCACGCTTTTAGTCGACGAGCATTGCATTGCATTGCAACTGTGCTTTGTTCTAATTAGGGGTAAGCTTTAGGTGAACACAGCAGTGGGGTGTAATGAGCATGTTGTGTCATGTGTACGGGTAATTGAAGGACAGGTTAAGAATAAAAATTTTGAAAAATAAAATGTTCCCGTTCCCGTTGCCATTATAATTGCTCTGGTGGGACAGGACAGGAAGACGAATAATTATTGGTCTAAAAATGTACAGAGCAAACCTACCTTAACAGGTTTATTATTTTCTAATGTATGTTTTGTTTCCCTGTCCTGTTCTTTCATGGATGGCTTCTTCCAGTCTTCTCACGTTAAAAATGATATGATAATGTTTTGTGACTAGTTTGGAGCATTAGCATGGCATTGTTGTACAAATACGATTTTAAAGCTAAGGCTAGGTCTGTTGGGATTTTGAGCATGCGTGTAAAATGAGAGCATCTGCATTAAGTGTATAATTTGAACCTACAGTTTACACCACACACACATTATCCTTCGGATTAGATGGATGGACGATAAAAAATAATAAAAAGCTCAATTCTGGTTACTCCAGGATCCAGTTTCCAGAGAGCTATAGGATTATCTATAGACGAATGACGGGAATGGTATTAGTTTGAGACCAGTTAGTTGTTAGTACGTCATAGGTGGTAGGATTTCAATTGTGGAAGAAAAAATGCCTTTCTCCTTTTTAATATGATTTTGTTTGAAAAGCATGGTTGAGAACATGTAACGATTTAGAAGGCCATTATGCTCTGTTTTGACAGCCTTACTTGCCATTTGAATACTAAAAATCCAAATCGGGAGTTTAAAGTTAAGTTGGCTGTCTGTGACTATTTGACTGTGCTGTGTTACATATAGCGAGGTGCTTAATCTTAATTCTTAATAGGTACGTATCATAACTAGGACGTAGACAGCATAGGTACGTGTACTATTTTGTAGCGTGGAAATAATTCTAATTTCTCAAACCTCATGCACGGTCCTGATCTCACAATCCATGCTTCAGGATGATGATGATGATGATGGTGATGATGACGAGAATTGCCGATTGTATGTACCTATCTACTTACATAACACAGTATTCAGTATAAAATTACGTATCTACCTAGGTACTGATAGCAGGGGCCTTTCAGATATGACTAGGGACCTATCTATATAGAATTGACTATTTCGAAATGGGTAAATATTGTGTTTTAGTCCTTCCACAACATTGTAATCTATTTCTGTGTTTTTTGAATTAGCTAATATTTTGTTGTACGGTGTTTTCAATTGTTTAAATCTATTTTAGCGTTTTGTTAAAAGTAAAAAGGCTAATATCGTGGTTTTTAAACTTTTTCAAATCGTGTATTTATCAGTTTTGCCTTGTTTCAAAAGGTGTATTTACCATTTTCCGTTTTTCAAAAGGTATGTTTACAATTTTATTTTTGCCTGTTTTCAAAAGGTGTGTTTACAATCATATTTTTGCCTGTTTTCAAAAGGCGTGCTTACAATTTTCGTGTGTTTACAATTTTTGTGTGTTTACAATTTTTGTGTGTTTACAATTTTTGTGTGTTTACAATTTTTGTGTGTTTTCAAAAAGTGTGTTTAAAAGGTGGTTTTGTTTTTGCCTTTTTCCTAAAGGTGTATTTACCATTTTTGCCTTTTTTCAAAAGGTGTATTTACCATTTTTGCATTTTTTCCAAGCTGATCTCCAACCCAGACGTTTTGACGTGATATTTGGACTGGTCCTTATGAATTTTGTCGTTATAAATGTAATCTATAAATATTTATAGCGCGCCTGCCCCTTCGTATGGAGCTACATGTATATGGAAAGAGTGATGTTGTATCTGTATAATTGCTCCTTCATTGTAATTTCATTGTGACTAACTTCAACTTCAAGGAGACGGCGTTTATTAGAGCGTATCAAATCTTCTTTCTTCGTCAAACTTTCGAGTCGCTCTTGAAAGCTGAAAGCTGACTTTAACACTGTGCACATGCACAACCCAATCATGTAGGTATGTATATAGCTATAGGTATAGCTATAAATACACACCATCTCCAAAGTACTTATAGGGACGTGGTCTCAAAGAGCTGATCGTTAGTGTTACAGAGAAGTTGCTCCACACACCGTCTTTTCTTTCTTCATAATATGCTGTCTGGCCTGGCAGTCTGGTCCTGGTTGGTGTGCTGGTGTCTAAGATTTTTTTTTCTACTTCTTCGTCTTCTTTAGTGGACTCTGTACTGCAGTGACTGCTGCCTTGCATCTTAAGTTTGGATTAAGAAGCTCGTCTGTAGGTCTCTATAGCTGCTCTTGTTTTTCTTATTTAATGTAATCAAGTTTGAAGGATTTGGAATTATGAAATGAAAAGCGTGAAGTTTCCAAGAACGAAGGAACAAGTTGAAATCCGTCCGTCCAAAAAAGTCAAAGCCAATCCAAGTATTCAAGTTGAATTCATATCAAAGTACCTACCTACATATGTAGGTACCTAAATGTGAAATGGATAAGTAAATTAAAGGAACGAGCGTGTATTCCGTCTCTGTATACTAAACCAAAGACCGTAGAAAGAGGGACGAGATTTTTGAGATCGGTCAAGTCAATTCCTTTCGTAAAATCTTCAGTGTTTGCTCTGGATATTATTACACTATACTATATAGTTTGATTTCAATGTATATTCAAAAGTTTTAGAGGATTATACGTAGCGATGCGATGGTGAAGAAGCATTTTGGGGTTTGTAAGTCCAATCCCCGCTTAAAAGCGTTGCGACGATAGTCCAACGGCCCTTTAATGTCATTTTGACGTAAGTCCCAATAATCAGCTTTCTATTAGTTAGCCTTTTCCGAAAAAGTGTGTAATACAATTTTAGTATTTTTGCGAAGCTGTAAATACGAGTATCACTACCTTTTAAAAGTGTAAATATCACTTTTAGTACTTTTGAAAAGTTTAATTATCACTATTGCTACTTTTAAAAAAGTGTAATTAGCACTTTTGCTACTTTTGAAAAAGTGTAATTAGCAGTTTTACTACTTTTGAAAAGTGTGAATATCAATTTTACTACTTTTGAAGTGTAAATGTCAATTTCACTACTTTTGAAGAGAGTAAATCACAGATTTACACATTTTTTAAAAAGGCGTTAAATCGATTTTTACACATTTTTTGAAAAGGTGTCAGAGCGATTTTTACACTTCTGCCAAGTACATTTATAATTATAATATTCGTAAAAAGCTAATTGACCCATTGGAACCTACGTTGAACTTAAACTAACAACAAGCAGGGGGCCCTGGACTTACGCCACAATGCTTCTTCCCCCACGCTATAAAACTTTTATATTTTTTTCCCCATTTGCCATCGCAAAGCCGCATCCACGGATGATGGACGAGATGAAAATTCTTAATGTCCAAAATCTAAAATGTTGAACGGTCTCCTTAAGTAGCTACCTAAATGTACATCCCCATCTCTCTAGTTTAGTCTTTGGTCCGTCTCTATCTGTTTACGAAGTCAATAGTAAATTTAGTGGCCCTTGTTAGTAAATGGCACTGGTCTCTTGTTGGAGTTGGAGGGAAGTTGGAACGAGAGGTAAATTCTAAAGGAAAACAAGAGGCAATTGCTATAATAGGATTGTATAGAAGACGTAATTTGATGAACATGAATTGAAAAAGGTGATAAAAGTTGAGCGTCCACATACACTCACTCACTCACATGTTCAGTTCACTTCCTTGATTCGCATCTCCCAAATGAAGTTTTTTTCCTTCTTCTCTCTTTCTCTCCCTTCTTCTATGTGATGTGAAGTCAGTCAAGTCAAGAATTACAGTGGAAGTTGAAGTGGCTATTAGGTCCCTGTAAGGATCTATATAAATGCATGCATTCCAATTCCAACTGCCAACAATAACCAGTAGCAGAACCAGAAGGAGAGAGAGATGGAGAGAGGGCCCGTATAAATGAGACTGAAAGAGGCTCTGTTAGCTTTCACTGTGTTTGCTATTATTCAATTCAATAGAGTATCATCTCTTGGAAAAAGCAGTAAGTATCACTCCACCAACTTATATAACATACTTATCTATAGATATATAGTGCTATATACATAATATACTGTGCTCTCTATTTTCTCCTTGTCAGTTTCTGGGTGAGGAGATTCAGGAGAAAAGCGTCTAGAAAAAGTAGAGAGAGAAGGAAAAAAAGGGAAGCTTTGGAATACGAACGACGAACGAGAACGGCTTCAATCTTCAATATTGACCCTCATTTGTGTGAAGAATAGGAAAAATCCAATTTGGCCCTTTGGAAATTATACGTGTGAACGCTTCGGTGGACCACCGCGTCTTTCCTTCACCGTATCACTGGTCCTAGGAATATTTACAGAGTAGTACGAAACGAACGAGTCCCACTAAACTAAACTAACCAATGAGTGAGCATCGCATCGCATCGTAGACTTTATTTCTGTCGACTATATAGTACTTGGTCAGAATATTTAGCTACTCACCCGTCTTGATTTTACAGTTTTAGGAAAAATATTTCGGACCAACTTTCCATTTCCATTCCTCTCATGTTTAACCAAGGGATCAGGCGGACAGGAGAAAAGCAAAGTGACCAACTTGTGTATGGACCCGAAAACAGACGGACACAAATCTATGTGTGTAGTAGATGTAGATACATAGTGAATGCTAACTGGCCACCTTCAGGGACCGGGACCGGGGAAGCGCCTGTCTAACACTAGTAGTAGTAGTAGTGTGCTTACGAGAAATCAGTAAATTTTCCAAAGATAGCATCCAAGTTTTATCTCCTGTCTGTATGTATATGGGGAGATACATATCGTCGGTGAGGAGGCATTTTGACGACAGTCGTAAACTCCCAACATTCATCTGTTTACGCACTACCTACTTTAACACTTTTCAGAAGTGTTAAAAGTGGTATTTTTACGCTTTTCCAAAAGTAGAAAACAGTATTTTTTACACTGTAAAAAAATGTTAAGTGGTATTTGCAGTTTTTAAAATTGATTAAAATTGGTATTTGCAGTTTTTAAAAATGATTAAAATTGGTATTTCACCTTTTAAAAATGGTTAAAACTGATACTTGCAACTTTCAAAAAGTGCTAAGCTGGTATTTTCACTCTTTAAAAAAGGCAAGACTGCTCTTTACGCTCTTTAAAAATCAGTAAAACTGCTATTTGCTTTCAAAAATGAGTAAAAGTGGTATTTTTACAATTTTTCTAAACGCGGCCACAAATTCTACTTATTCTTGCGACTTCTGTCAAAATGACATTAAAGGATTCGCTGAACCTGCGTCAGATTTCCTTTTAAGCGGAGAATGGCCTTACCCCACACAATGCCTCTTCACCCACGCTCTGTGGTATGCACATAGAGGCAAAAGGTATTAAGGTATCGTATCCTCCAAAGTGTCTAGAAAGGAGAAAAAAAGTTTTTGATTTCTTCGAGTTTTTTTCCCCGTCTTCTCTGTAGCATTTCAGAATTTAGAACGGTGGGATAGTTGTAGAATTTGTTTTCTTGGTGCCTTCTACTTTTAGTTTTGCGTCCAAGCTTAAAATTTATCGAGATATTTTAAAATTGATCTCAAGTGTATAAAAACATCCGTTTGGCGAGATCGCCATGTGAATCATACATCATGTCATTTGAAGGGAGAGACAGGAAAGGAAGAGAAAGATGGGAAAAGTAGGTTATCGCAGATCTCAGAGAGAGAGAGAGGCGTACCATTGCATTGCATTGCATTGATCTCTAGAGGCTGAAGGAAAAAGGGAAAGACTTGGGGTCTGGAGAATTTTCGAGACTGGAGGTTGGACGGATTCTTGGGATGCGATGTTGGGGATTGCAAATAAACACAAAGAATTGCTCAGTTCACTGAGTCCAGTTGGGGAAAAATTACTGTGGAAGTAATAAGTCGTCGACGGCTATAGACACACAGAAGCAGAAGAACACCGACACACACACACACACACACACACACACACACACTATCACAATCTAATGCAATGCAATGATTGAACCGAAAACATAATCAACGAACCACGATAAGTTTGTTGGTGGAGTTAAAGTTAAATGGAACTTTGGCACTGTATGAGCTTCATCATGGATCACTTCTGTGAGAAAATAATTCAAGTCTCAATGTTTCACACATATGGGCTGCCACATTCCCATTGCCATTTATGTTTGGTTGTTGGTAGCAGTGACGTTCGTAGTTTTCCCGTAATTTGGAAACTTTAGTGTCGATTTCCATTCAGCCGTCCTCACACTTACTCTTAACCCACTTGTTCTATTCTGTCTGCTTTTTCTCGGTTATCTGAGTTCTTCTCGGTTTTTTAGTCTGATCTTGTAGGGGCTGGCGGGGCCTTCCAATTTATGAAGTTATAGAGAATCAGTTCTTGCAGTCCACTGGGTCAGTAGTCAGTATTGCATTTGACACTTTTTGAAAGGTGCCAAAGTTAGTGTTTACTCTTTTTTGAATCCATTACTATGACGAATTGACGATTGACACTTTTTTCAAAATGTTTCAGTAAAACGTTATGCACATTTTGAAATGTAAAAATGACATTTTGGACTTTTCAAAAGTGTAAGTATCCAATTTCTCATTTTTTGAAGGCGTAATATCACATTTAACTTTCTTACAGGTGTGAATATTACGTTTAACACTTTTTTAATTGTGTGAATATTACGTTTTACACTTTTTAAATGTGTGAATATTACGTTTAACACTTTTTGAATGTGTGTATGTTACGTTTAACACTTTCTTAAATGTGTCAATATTACGTTTTACACTTTTTGAAATGTTACCCATATCCCTTTTTATACTTTTAAAAGGTGTAAATACAGGGTTTTCCCTTTTTTAAAAGCGCTAAATGCCTAAACACCATAAAAATTAACAATTAATACTCTCAAAAACGTAATGCCTACTTTCAAAATAAAATTCTAGCTCTTATTGCACGCCGTCATATTTGAAAAGTGCTTCCCTCGCCTGGTCGCCTCCCGTATTTATATATTTGGTAGATTTTTTTTTGCTATTGTGTTACCTAGTGCAGATGACACATGGCAATACTTTTTTCGATTCTAATTACTGATACAAGAAAGCATATTATGTATATATAGTCACTGCCTATACCTACAATGTTTATACCTAACTAAAATGCGGGTACCTATGTATAAATGTGTCCATACATATTTGTAATACCCGGGACCGGTACTAGGATGGATGGATTTTCTTATCAGCCTTATCTCCTCTGACGTGTATATATTTCTTCTTGACGATGTATCCGTACATCTTGAGAAAAATTTAGCTTTCTCGAACCTCCATCGACGTAACCGTAACCGTAGACCGTAACCGTAGCATAGACAGACAGAC
>JAQFZC010003670.1:0-18145 GCA_034695205.1 Dicyrtoma fusca | reverse complement strand
GAGACGGCTGGACATACGTCACAATGCTTTTAAGCCAGCATTGGACTTACGCCACAATGCACCTTCACCGACGATATATAACTTAAATATTTGAACCCTGTGCCATACGTACACGGAAGCAATAATAAATACATACTCGGTCGATCCTGTCCTAAGGAGCAAAATGACTCAATTTTGAGGGGACGAGCATTACGATGCAACAGCAAGTTTTGATTATTTTATACCTAAATTATTCATTACTTTGTTATGAAGAATGAAGAGTTATGATTTTTGGTCAGAAAATGCCAATCACAGGCAATAATCTTCCTATTTGAAACGGTAGTATATCTAGTGTAGCATCTATATAGCTCGGAGCAGCTGAAAATGTTTTATTATTGGAATTCTTGGAATTCCTCCAACATGTTTAGTTTACCCAGAAGTAGCTCATCATGGGGTTGCTGGTGTGTGTTTAGTTGATTTTCGATAGAAAGCATCTGGGTTATCTACATGCTATCTCCATAATCTGCTGTCTGTCTCTGTTGTTTTGTGCTTTCCTGTTTTTCTCACGTAGATATTCCCCACAGAGAATGTCGGGCAAACTCGAGGCAATAATGTTCGCAAACTGATCGCTGATCTTCTCAATAAAGCTTTATGTAAGCGCCTAGTAATATTTTATACTGTAGTTTACACTCATAAAGGATTGGCTTGAAGAGTTAATTCTGCATCCAGAATGATTTTCAACTAATTGACTCCTGTGATGCATGGACAGACTATGACGCGTGGTATTTGGTTAAGGTTCAGTGCTCACAATGTAAAGAAAATTGACTGAGGTTTCTGATTCAGACTCTGACTTACTTGCAAAGAATTATATAAAGACGTGATGTATTTATAAACCGTGTCTTGCAACAAAAAGTAGTGTAAATTAAAATTAATTATGGACAAAGTGGCTTTGCTTCGGTGGTTAGGCTCGTTGATACGTTGGTGTGAACTTTAAAGGCAATACTTGTATGTGCATATTATAGTGTACATCCACACACCTACTTAAGCATGGCTATAGTCTTAAAATACGACCGAGTGGTGAGTGACTTAATAGAAATTGGTTTGTTGTTGGTGATGAGTGTAGTTTGTGTGGTTGAGGGACATCCGGGAAATAAATTGATTGCCAAAATCTAAAAATGTTCTGCATACTTTTATCAGTACATCCTTTCCTGTCCTCGCTAAATTAAGAAGCAAAAATGACGCATTTTCATGGAGGTTCAAAAAGCGAAAAATATGTATTTTCTTTTTGAATGTGTTAACTCAAACAGCTCTTTAGAGTTTGTTTAAAAGCTAATTTTTCCACACTGTTTTAAAAACGTTTTTTACTCGTTTTGATTTCTGCAAAACTTTGATTTTACCTGCACTTTTTCAAAAGATGCAAAACCTCTTTCGACACTTGTGTAAACCATTAAAAATCTAATTCTTTCACACTGGCACTATTCACTATTTCAAATGGTCGAGCCTTGTTTTACACCTTTTAAGGCATGTGAAACCGCATGTGATATTTTTTTGAAACATGGCAAAAATACCAATTCACATTTTTTTAAAACTTTCAATTCCTTCCTTTGCCACTCTTTTAAACCAACAAAGCCCTCAATTTACACCTATCTAAACATACAAAACCTCAATTTATATTTTTTTGAAGAATGCAAAACGTCGATTTGCAAGTTTTAAAACCATGTGAAGAGCGTCCAGTAATTACCAAATACAAAATATCTCATTTTGCCTCTACAATTTTGTTGTTGTGCTTACAACTTTGTCTCGGCGTGACTCTTTAGCCTGGAATGACAAGAATTTATTATACGACGGCAATAATTTTCTCAATGCAAAAGTCAGTGGGGATTTATTGGAAATGGAATTAGAATGGCAAACCCGGAAGCTTTGTTTACAAATAGATTTCCTGACCGACACCATGCGTCGCCTAATATGTATGTACAACACATCCCTTTTTTATTTGTAGAACCAAACTTCCAACGAACAAGCAAAAGTCCGGGAGCTGATTCTAAAAACCAACACACACATTGTCGTATCCTTTATTTGCCAAGTTTAACTTTATTGCGACGAGTGACGACCATGGTAACTACTAACGATCCAAGCACTTCCATTAATGTACATACATATATTGCAGTTTATTGTAATCTGCCGTCCTATTTACGTGACCAAGGTTTAAAGTGACGGCTAGCTGGTGACAAGTAATTGCGATCCATAGAGAATTTCGAATTGAGGGGCAGCAGAGGAACGTAATGAAAGCGTTGTCGGTTAACCTTTTTGAAAATGCAATAGGTGCACCCGTAGTTTTACAACTTTTACAAAATGAGAATTTCTAGTTTTGACCTTATTGAAAGTGTTAGTTACTGGTTCTAGACTTGTAATTACCTACATCACACTGCTCAAATGAAACAAGAGCACTCCACTATTGTGTCTGTATGCATAAATGTACATGCCACTGGGCAAGGGTAAGCAAGTGTGTATTGAAAAAAGCATTATGCTGGACCGAGACAGAGTAAACAATAAGAGAAGAGGCCAGACAAGTTCAAAGCCCGCTGCGCTGTTAAGTGAACTGCATAATAATTATTGGAATTGTGATGAAGGAGTGCAGAATAATCAAAAGAGACAATTCACGCAGAATTAATTATTGAAATGCTGCTGTCGACTCGAGAGAGACGGTAATTAGCTGCCTGTCTTCCTAGTGCGAGTTTTACTGTCTGGGTGAGTGATACATTTGATTTGCGTCCACGTGGGTATTTAATAGCAGTTATTTTCATTTGCATTCTACTTGTGAAATCAGTAAGCTGCTTACTCGTCTGAAGTTTAGGTGGAACGCGTGCGTATAACAGTTCAACTGAGTGAGACCTGTTCATTCGTAATAATTGTACATTCTAGATTTATTATTATGATTAGCTCATCTGCGTGTTCCGGGCGATTTGAAAGTACGCATTACTTACACAAAGGGAAAGTAACGAACCTTGTTCCCATCTATTCTTTGAATTTCAAAGTGCATTTTATGTAGCACCGACTCTTTCGAACTAATTAAATTGCATTAGTAATGGCTTGTCTCCCATTTACTATATACTTACGGCACATAACAACTGCATAACTGAAGGATGCAAAATAATTAAATGGCAAGTGACAGGGTTTCTCTTGTTAGTCTAATGGGACCTCAGGAAACCATGAAGTTCTGGCATCTGATGTCAATATTGACAGACACTAGGCACACGCCATTATCGCTCGAGAATAATCTATCATGACTTCTTTGTTCCCTCACAGACCGACTGTCTGACTGTAGCTGCAACAAATCTGTAGAACAGACTGTCAACCGCTAGTTGAAACAGGGGCCTATAGTCCCTTGCAACAAAGTTAATTGAAACAATGCGTAAAAAAGCAGTTTGCACTGTAAATAAGAAAAAGCTGTTATTTTTTGTGAGAAATAATTCCTATAAGTACAGATATTAGAATTTAAATTGCAAGGACACATTTCATAAACTTGCATCCTCACATGTTCAGGGTGTCGGGGCAGGTAATCGTACATTAGGAAGTATAATAGTAGATGGTGGCTGAACGGCTGAAGTAGTCTGGATTTATTATTCCTCGGCGAGCAATCTGGAATAAGTTTCCACCTTGATAACTTCCTTCCCATTTTATTCCTCCCCGACCCCTGATTTATATCTTTTGTAGTTAAATTCCATTTGGCGTGTACATACAAGAATGGATCTAGTTATCCTCCCCTCCTCGTTTGATGTCACTTTTTTGCAATTTTAAAGTTCGATTGCAAATATCCCCCTAATGGGCCCTTTCACTTTGAGCTGCAGAATCAACTTCATCATATGGACTTTAAGTACGGTGGGTGCAGAGCTTGACAGAATAATACGAGAGGAGAAGCTCCTGGAAAGTAGCATTCTACGCTTCATATTTACGACCAAAGCTAAGCTACTAAAAGAGGCTGTCAAGAGAATTCGACCCACGCCAAGTAACCGAAAAAATAAAGCCATTATGTATTCCATATGTGTGCGAAAACATAAATTATAAAACTACCGAAACAAGTAAACACACTAAGCTGTTTACACATTTCTTCATCATTTCTCAAAATGAACCACTATTACATTACATCTTATTTTACATTTACCGTTTTTATTTAGTTCCCAAAATGATTTAGTAATAATAATGGAGTATCGAAATAGAATATGAATTACTGTTCAGACTGCATACACTCTTTTGCATTTGTAATTAATTCATTTTTGTTCCTAAACAAGACTCCAAGTTCAATGCACAGAATGTGCGTAGAAATTAAATGCGGTGTGAGTGTAAAAGCGAAAGGGCAGCAATCGGCAGTGAGTTCAGTTGGAGAGCACGTGTCTGTGGAAGATCGAGTGCAGTAGTTAATACGCACTGAGATGCAGTTGACTGACAGTGACAGGAGAGATTAGTTTATTTCTTTATTCATTGATATTTTCATTAAACTTCAACTCCCAAAGCACATCTACATACGACACATGTGAAAAGCGATACGACTGAGAGATTACACTAACACTAGGACTTGTCTGTAATCTTTTAATTATTTATTTAGTTGGGCATGTCAGGAGATAACTTAAATATTTGAACCAACTGACCAACTGTACCATAAGCACGCGGAAGCAGTAATACACGCCCGGTCGATCCTGTCCTAAGGAGCAATATGACACATTTGTTGGGTGACCAAGAATTACGGTGCAAAGCAACCTTTTTGTTGTTTTACACCCAAATTCTTCAATACTCCTATTATCAATATTTCAGTCAGAAAATGGCTCCTAAAGGCTATAAATGTACCCATTTGAAATGGTAGTAAATCTGGTGTAGCTACTTTTTTAAAATACTAATTTCCAGTTTAAATCGTTTGAAAATGGTTTTCACTACAAACTCAAACTAGCTGTAAACACCACCAGTGCCAGGGTAAATCATTCACACTGATATGATGCTGCTAGGATTGTCTGGTCTCTGCACTACTTCTACCTGCGACTGCGACTGATTTTGACTTCTGAAGCACATACTTGACACTTGTTACGGTGATTTACATTGCAATTAAAAGCATAGGTTTGACTAGCAAATTGAAAGAAAGTGTTTCATTGTTTGAATTCCTGGAAATCCTCCAATATCATCAGTTTCTACGAAAGTAGTCCATCCAAGGGTTGCTGGTGTGGCTGTTTACATAGTTGCTTTTCAATAGAATGCATCTGTACTATATTTACTTGTTATCTGCATCTGCTTTCTGTCTCTGTTGTTTTGTTCTTCCCCGTTTTTCTTATATAGATATTTCTCCACAGGGAATGTCGGCAAACTCGAGGCAATAATGTTCGCAAACTGACTTTTGGCCAGCTCAATAAAATTTTCATACGCGTCTAGTAATATTTTGTACCACATTTTACACTCATAGAAGATTGGCTTAAAGAGTTAATTCTGCATCGAGAATGATTCTCAATTAATTTACTGCTGTGATGCATGGACAGACTGACGTGTGGTATTTGGATAAGCTTCTGTGCTCACAATGTAAAGAGAATTGACAGGTTTTTGATTCAGATTCTGGCTTCCTTGCAAAGAATTAAATAAAGACGCGATGTATTTATAACCCTTGTCTTGAAACAAAAATTAGTGTAAATTAAAATTAATTTTAGACAATGTGGCTTTGCTTCGGTGGTTGGGCTGGTTGATACGTTGGTGTGACCTTTAAAGGCATACTTGTATGTGCATATTATAGTGTATATCCACACACCTACTTAAGTATGGCCAGACTTAAAATACGACAGAGTGGTGAGTGCCTTAATAGAAACTGGTGTGTTGCTGGTGATGAGTGATGTGTGTGGTTGAGGCACATCCGGGAAATAAATTGATTGCCAAATTCTACAAATGTTCTGCATACTTTTATCAGTACATCCTTTCCTGTGCCTTGCTAAAATTAAGATGTAAAAATGGCGCATATCCATGGAGGTTCAAAAAGGGAAAAATATGTATTTTCAAAGTTTTCGATTCTCGAAGTGACTGTTTAGCCTAGAATGACAAGAATTTATTACGCGATGGCAATAATTTGCTCAATGCAAAAGTGAGTGGGGATTTATTGGAAATGGAATTAGAATGAGAAACACTGAAGCTTTGTTTAAGAATAAATATCCTCACCGCAACTATGCATCGTCTAATGTGTACAACACATCCCTTTTTTATTTGTGGAGCTCAGCTTCCTTTGAAACATGCAAAAGTCAGGGTTCTGATTCCGAAAACCCACACAAATGGTCGTTTCTTTTATTTGCCAAGTTTAACTTTCTTTCCACGAATGACGACCAGGGTCACTACTAACGATGTAAACACTTCTATTTATGTAAGTGCATGTATGTATTGCAGTTTAGTGTATTCTGCCGCCCCATTTACGTGACCACGTTTTAAAGTGACGGCTAGCGAGTGACAAGGAATTGGAATCCATTGAGAACTGAGCTGCGAATTGAGGAGCACCAGAGGAACATAATAATTGCTTTGTCGGTTAACCTTTTTGAAAAAGCTACCTTTTAAAGTGTGAGCTACTCGTTGTGAACGCTTGTAAAAAAAATGTTGATCTCTACTTGTCACTCTTTGAAAAGGGTAACTTATAGAACAAAGATCTGCACTTTGTCCATGGTTTCCCAGTTGAGAATAGGTTAAGAAGCAAGCTGAGACGTGTGTGTGTATAGATACTCCAATTGAAAGTATTTGAATTTCATGAGATCGAAGAGTAGCTTGTAACCTTCACCTTGTTGTGTGCGGTGAATCCCCAATGGAGTTTTTTCTAATGGCAGCACAACAAAAAGAAGAAGACACAAGATATCTTGTCTAATGCCCACTCATTAGCGCTCAAATCCCCACAACTGCCGCACTTACTAGACGAGTTTAGCGTCCAATAAAAGCGAGCAGACGCTGGGGAGAGACCAGAGCAACTTTTGGGATTTCCACTCATTTCCTATTACCATGAGATATTAGTTTGGTTGATTGTGAGATCATTCATTACACATACTGTGGGGTCAGAATGCCTAATTGTGACCGTTGCACTCAATGCGGTCACAAGAGTTTTAAGCGGGAGCTTGACTTCCGTTACAATTTAAAACAGAATCTGACTTTAATTTCAATTTTCATTCACTCAAAACGATTGAGGCGTAACCAACAACATCATAAACCATTTCCAATTACTTACAGTGAGAAAGCTAGAGTGTAACCCGAACTACGTATGTAAATGCATAGTAGTTCACATACTCGTTTACATAAATATAACCGCTTTGCTAATGTGGCACACATAATTAAATGGCAAGTGACAGTGTTTCTCTTGTTAGTCTAATGGGACCTCGGGAAACCATTTGAAGTTCTGGCATCTGATGTCAATATTGACAGACACAAAGCATGAAGCATTAACTTCTCGAGAAGGATTTCTCTTGATTTTTTTCTTTTTCTGCGTTCCCGGATCGACTGTCTGCCTGTAACTGCATACAAATCTGTAAAGCAAACTGTCAACCTTTGCTTTGGAAACGGGAGCCCTAAAGCCCTTGCAACAAAATTAATTCAAAAAAATGTTTGCAAAAAAACATGAACTTCAAGGACGGTGGGGGCACAGCTTGACAGAATGTGGTGAGAGAAAAAGCTTCTACGGGGTAGCAGCTCATGCTTCATATTTACGACCAAAGTCAAGCAACTAAATGAGACTGTCGGCAGTTCGACCGACGCTTTTACACCGAAGAAACAATTAAACCCATTGTTCCATATGCACAAAAATACATTCATAGCAATACTACTACTACTAAGTACTACTACTGTTCTGTACAACTAAACCACGTAACCTACATCATTGGGAGCTGGGAACCACTATTAGATGCACCAGTCATTAATTTAATCATATGAAATTTAGAAACAACTACTGTCCACTAATAAAACAAGAATTTTTAATTATATGTGAAAAAAAACCAATAAAAAAGTAAGATGATTTCTCCGTAACAATAGTCGTACTTGTGACCAGAAAACGAGGAGTTTAATGTAGAAACAAGGGCCAGTAGTGACATAAAAGGAAAATAATCTATGAAGAAATTCCAATAAAACTCGAATCGTGTTAGAGATCGGGAAGTAGAAAGAACTTTTGTGAGCTTCAAGATCCTCTTGCTCTTTCCACGCTTCTGTAATAAATACAAAAGTTGTTCAAAACCAAGCCAGACTTTTGTTACATTGTATCAACTAATTGATTATGCATTGTGTGCAATTTCAGGCATTTGGGGATTTCCAGGATAATAAATCACAATGAATTTAGTTTTTACCGTTTTAATTAAGTTCCCAAGAGTAATCAGTAATAACATTTAATGGAGAATCGAAATAGAATACGAATTACTGTTCAGACGGCATACACGCTAAAGGCATTTGTAATTAATTCAGTTTTGCTCGTAAATAAGACTCCAAGTTCAATGCACAGAATGTGCGTAGAAATTAAATGCGGTGTGAGTGTAAAAGCGAAAGGATAGCAGTCGGTAGTGAGTTGAGTTGGAGAGCACGTGTCTGTGGAAGATCGAGTGCAGTAGTTAATACGCACTGAGATGCAGTTGACTGACAGTTGACAGTGACAGGAGAGATTAGTTTATTCATACATAAAATATTTTGACTCAACTTTGACTCCCAAAGCACATGTATGACCCAACGATACCACTGAGAGATTACACCGGGACTTGTCTTTAATCTTTTAATTATTTATTTATTTGAGCATGTCAGGAGATAACTTAAATATTTGAACCAACTGTACCATACGCACACGGAAGCAGTAATAAATACATACCCGGTCGATTCTGTCCTAAGGAGCAATATGACGCATTTGTTGGGTGACCAAGAATTACGATGCAAAACCACCTTTTTGTTTTTTTACACCCAAATTCTTCATTACTCTTATTATCAATATTTCAGTCAAAAAATGCCTACAAAAGGCAATAAACCTACCCATTTGAAATGGTAGTAAATCTGGTGTAGCTATTTTTTAAAAATACTAATTTCCAGTTTAAATCTTTTGAAAATGGGTTTCACTACAAACTCAAACTAGCTGTAAATACCACCAGTGGCCGGGTTAAACATTCACACTGATGCTGCCAGGATTGTCTGGTCTCTGCACTACTTCTACCTGCGACTGATTTTGACTTTACAATTCAGAAGCAAATTCACACTTGCTACGATGATTTACATTGCGATTAAAAGCATAGGTTTGACTAGCAAATTATAGCTCGGAGCAGCTGAAAATGTTTTATTATTGGAATTCTTGGAAATCCTCCAATTTGATCTGTTTACACGGAAGCAGATCATCATGGGGCTGCTGGGGTGGCTTGTTAGTAGATTTTCAATAGAATGCATCTGTGCTATGCTATCTGCATGTTATCTGCATCTGCTGTCTGTCTCTATTGTTATGCCCTTTCCTGTTTTCCTAAAAAGTGTGTTTGCCGACATGGAATGTGGGCAAACTCAAGGCAATAATGTTCGCGAATTGATCGCTGCCCCGCTTAACAAAGTTTTACATAAGCGCCTAGTAATATTTTGTACTTACCGTATTTGACACTCATAGTGGATTGGCTTAAAGAGTTAATTCTGCCTCGAGAATGATTCAACTAATTAACGGATGGGATGCATCGGCAGAGTGGCGTGTGGTTTTGTGCAAGTCTCTGTGCTCACAATGTAAGGAGAATTGACTGAGGTTTCAGATTCACATTCTGACTTCCTTGCGGGGAATTAAATTATAACACGGCATTCGATGGGCTGATGGAGTGAATGCATACACTTACAGATCGTGTCGTTTAAACAAAAAGTAGTGTAAATTAAAATTAATTATGGACAATATGGCTTTGCTTCGGAAGCTTCGGTGGTTGGGCTCGTTGATACGTTAGTGTGAAGTTTAAAGGCATACTAGTATGTGCATATTATAGTGTATATCCACACACACCTACTTAAGTATGACTATAGTCTTAAAATACGACAGAGTGGTGAGTGCCTTAATAGAAATTGGTTTGCTGCTGGTGATGATTGTTATATGTGTGGTTGAGGGACATCCGGGAAATAAATTGATTGCCAAATTCTACAAATGTTCTGCATACTTTAGTCAGTGTGATCATCTTTGCATTGAAAGTGCGTATAGGTATTTGTAGTTCTGAAGTAGTGTATCTCACGTTTAAGACGCAAAATGACGCATATTTACGAAGTTACAAAAAGGGCACAAAAAAATCTCAGCTAAGCTAAGCTAATCTCAAAAAAATTAAAAAAAAAATTATTATTATTTTTTAATACTCTTTTTATGCACACATTCTGAAAAATTTGTAAACAAATGAAAATGTACGCGTTTTGAAACATGCAAAACAAGATTTTACACATATTCAATAGATTAAAACTTTTTTAAAGCCAAACCAAATTTGGTTGCATACTTTTTTGAAATACGCGAAGTAATAATTTACATTTTATTAAACACTAAAAGCTTCGATTTGGCACTTTTAGAAACCACGGTAGACCTCATTGTACGCCTTTTAAGACAATATGCAAGGCCTCCTTTTATTCGTTTGGAACGTACAAAACCACTTTTTAAACTTATTTGAAGCACCCAAAATATCTATTTGAACTTTTTGTAAAATAAAAACTTTCCATCTGCACGTTTTCAAACATTATGCCTACGTCCCGTATTTACCGTTTACAAAATAAAAGAACAATGAGCCTGTGTCAGATCTTACTGATTCATAAATTACTACATCTAAGTCATCTCAACGCATTTTCCTCTGCATCAGCTTTTCACAAAAAAAACTGCTTTTGTTTTTAAACAACTTTGGAAATGCGTCGGTTTGCATCTTAAACAACGATATCTACTTCCCCTTATCCGTAACCTACACTCACATTGCCATTCCTAAAATAAACAGCGAATTCACGTACACTTCCACATTGCACCAATAACCTCCATCGATCAACCACTGTATAAATACTAACTGACTTGCAAACGTAGCATAAAAAAATCTTTTAATTCAATTCCAACTGACAAAAGCGACAACCCTTTCCATTTTTTGTTCAAGCCAAGCTCTACGTCATGCTCTAAGGAGCAAAATGATGCATTTTTTAATTGTAGTCAGCATTTAAAGCTATTATAGCCAACGCCTTACATCTCATGTAAACCCGCACACACATTGTCTTATTCGTCAATTGCCTCAGTGGCTGTGGTGATGGTCATGACGTTGAATACCTAATTATTCAGAGTTTGACGTCTGGTACAATGATGCCTTATTATGTAGTTCTACAATGTATGCATCAGCCATTAACAAACCTGCGATAATTCATTCCTAATTTAAAATTCTACGGGTGTAATTTTCCCCAGAAACTCCTTCGACCATAATTTTTGTCTTTTCCCATATAGTTTCAAGTCAGTCGTCGTCTGTTCGCGACGTTGTTTTCGTCCATAATCTCCATTAATCAGGATTACTCATGCGGATCCACATGTTCCCTCTAAAAATTTTAATGAACCTGTACCTTACGCCTACCATTGGTTTCCCTGTCCTAATTGTACTAGATTATTATCCTTTATAAAGAGTAGCAACCTACTCAGGAATTACGGTAGTTTCGGTCCTTTCTGAGACTAGTGGAACATACTCGCACGTACGTAATTATACATCTGCACTCTAAATGTAATGCCACACTCGAGATCATATGGCGGCCCAGAGAAGACCGAGGGATCTGTGACTGTAAGCGTGGGAAATAAGAATAAGACTGAAAGCCTCATTAAGCCAGTGTCAACACAGAAAGGGAAAAAGCACAACTGTGCTTTCCCCGTGTATTACGTATACTTTCCCTCAGCTTCCCATATCTTGCACCAGCACCACCAGCCAGTCTATTATACGAACTGTAAAAATAAACTTAGAGTGCAGTGGAGCGAAAAAACTATAAAATAACTTTCAGCGCATACCAGAATAGAATAACTAATTCCACCTGGAAGTTATATCATTTTTATTTCGGTAATTTTTCAGAAGCTGCTCTGGTGGACGTGTCTCTTTTCCCCAGCAGCCGTCACAAAAGTTAAACGAATACAAAAAACTTGACGAGCAAAAAAATTATGTGTAGAAACTTTGGACGAAGCAGCGAGGCGGCCACGCCACGATGAATAAAAAGAAAAGTCAAAAAGTGAATTAATGTTCCGAGTGAAATTGAAAACTACGGGGGGCTTATGGAGTGACTACCTGCCAGAGATCCAATTAAATTCACACAATATTTCAACTTCACGTAGATAGTTGCTGGCACAGAAATAAGAAGGTATTTGGTCATTTTTCAAAGTTGCCATTTATTAAATTATTATTGTTAATATTATTGTATATAATTTCTCGTTTTCAATTCATTTTGTATAACCTGTTCCTAGCCTGTGCCTTATTGTTAGGATTGGTTCAAACTTGGATGGATTTGAGTGGGTGGGGGCGGAGATTCGGGGTGTTGGAGATGCGGGCTTTTTTGCTGTTATTTCTGACAGCCCTCTGTATCACGCCCCGTGTGCTCTCCTCCGCCTGCCTCAACTCCTACCGGGGGGCGGGGGCCGAGAATGGAGAGACGACCTGCGTCTTTGAGAGCACCTGCCAGCCCTACTTGAAGGATCCCAAGTGGAAGTACAACGGCACATGCGCCAAGTGCGTTGTGGCCCCCGCCCCCAACTCCTCCCTCAGCCAAGCCATCATCACCGAGTTCAGCACCGTCCCCATCGCCTGTCTACGCGTGAGCATCTCCTTTACTTTTGCCCTTTATTAACCTATTCGGAACTATTTACAGGCGATTTTGTTCTACCAAGCTTTTTTGAAATGGTCAAAACTACAAATTAACATTTTCAAAAAGGCGTAAAACTGGATATTAACACTTTCAAAAAGGTCAAAACTAAAAAATAACATTTGCAAAACGGTCCAAACTGAAACTTAGCACTTTCAAAAAGGTCAAAATTAGAAAATAACATTTTCAAAACGGTCCAAACTGAAACTTAACACTTTAAAAAAGGTTAAAATCGCAAAATTACGTTTCCAGAAAGATTCATCACTATAGTACCGTATTTATTCTAATAGTACACGGGTCTCTATTAGTACACGGGTCTCCATTTGTGCACGGGGGTTAAAGGGATGTGCTTGGATAGTACGCGGGTCTCTTTAGCACACGTGTATATGGCAGTACACGGGTCTCTATTAGTACAAGGGTCTCCATTTGTACACGGGGGTTGAAGGACTGTGTTTGGATAGTACACGGGGTGTACTATTAGAATAAATACGGTACCTAAGATTTTCAAAAAAGTCAAACCTAGAAGTTAACAAAGTAACATTTTTAAAAATGTCAAAAAATATAAAATGTATTTTTAAAAAGGTCAAAACTAGAAAATAACATTTTCAAAACAGTTCAAACTGCAAGTTAACGCTTTAAAAAAGGTTAAAACCGTAAAATAACGTTTCCAGAAAGATTCATCACTATAGTGTCTAACACTTTAAAAAAAGTCAAACCTAGAATTTAACAAAGTCGTATTTATTTTTAAAAAAGTCAAAACATATGAAATCTTTCAAAAAGGTCAAAACTTGAAATTAACGGTTGTAAAAAGAAGTGATATTTTATAAACTACCGTTTCGAAAAGGTTAAAATAGGCCCTTCATTTATCAAATAGGAGTCATTTTTAACCCTTTTTTTAACCCCCCTCCCATTTTTAACATTTTTTTGGTTGTTTCCCCATGCAGGAGATCCACGTGCTGGACATTGGCTGCAGGAACCTGAGCGGTTACCCGACGTTCGTCAACTTCTCCGATTTCAGCGAGGCTCTGACTGGACTGCGGTCCATCACCGTGAGTGGCTGCAACCTCACAAAGGACGGCTTAGAAGGCACACTGTCTCGCTTCATAGGCAACCTGAATCTGTCCCACAATGCCCTCGAGTCCCTTCCCAACACCCTCTTCCAAACATCCGGGAAACAACGGCTCAAACTCTCCCACGTTGTTCTCACCAATAATAGGTCCAAACTAAACTTAATTTAGGATAGCTGATTTTACTTATTTTTTCTTTTTCTTTCTTTTTCTTTCTTTTTTGTTTTTTTTACTAGTATCATCACTTTTACGTTTTACAGCTACCTCAAGTCCCTCCCCGTGTCCCTGCTCAATCTGACGACGATCCAGTCGATTTGGCTCGGAAGTCAGAACCTGTCATGTGCCTGGGTGGCGACGTACCTCTTCCCTTGGTACGAAGCCGACCCCCGAATATTTCAAGATGCCCATGAGCTCGACTGCAAGCACGTCGACGATGAAGCTACGCTCAGTATCATGCGCTTCACCATCTACGGGGCTCTCAAAGCCAAGCACGTAAGCCCCTATATGGTTTTTTAAAACATGGGTGTTCCACTATTCTTAGACAAAAAAGCCTTCGAATCCGTTAGAATTGGCAAAAAAACAGGAATTTTACATTTTGTTGTCGTATTTTGAAAGAATGAAAACGTTTCGTGAGTATTTGTATGCATATGCGCAATGCTGTTTATATGTATCTACTAGAATTTAACACTTTCCAAAGGTGTACTATGATTAGAAATTAATATTTTCGAAAAGGTGTCAAATTAAAAATAAACTCTTTCAAAAAGGTGCTAAACTAGAAATTAGCATTTTCAAAAAGATCAAAACTAGAAAGTAGTACTTTCAAAAAGGTCAACACTAGAAATTAGCTCTTTCGAAAAGGTCATAAAACTAGTAATCAACCCTTTCAAAAAGGGGCTGAACTAGAAATTAGCACTTTCAAAAAGGTCAACACTAGCAATCAGTGCTGTCAAAAAGGTGGTAAACTAGAAATTAGTACTTTCAGAAAGGTGAAAACTAGAAATCAACGTATTCCAAAAGGTGTGCACCTATGTAGATATTTTATATTGCTGTTTTCGAAAAGGTTCAGAGATGATTTTGTTGGTTGTTCAGGACGAGAAGACGGAGTGCGGGAAGGTGTGGCCGGCGTGTGCGTGCAGCATCTACACGGTGCAGACGACGGCGACCCTGCAGCGCAGCAACTTCCCCGTCAGCTTCACGAGTCACCGGGAGAACATGTCCATCACGCTCAAGGTGGACTGCTCCTCCAGAAACCTCACGCAGCTCCCCGCCATCTCCGCCTACACGCGCTTCCTCAACGTCTCCCACAACCGCCTCACGCACCTCAGCCAACTCCAGTCCCCCGACTACCGACACCTCGGCAGCCTCGTCGCCGAACACAACTTCATCCGCAGCATCGCCTCCCTCGAGTCCACACCTTTCATCAAGCAGTTCGACGTCCTCGGCCTCAGTCACAACAACATCTCCGCCGTAAGACGAAAACTCATTCCCAATTAAACGTTCAAAAGCACGTTTTGAATAGCGTAAAAGTACGTTTTTGCACGTTTAGAATAGCGTAAAAGGTTGTTTTGCATGTTTTAAAAACCCCTAGCACGTCGTAATGCAATTTTTGGAAAACGTAAAACATCAATCTACATTTTTTAAAAAGCTCCAAAATGTCGTCTTCTTCTTTAAAAACCGCTGTAGTTTTGTTGTTTTGGACTTTTTGAAATGCATCAACAAGTCATTTTGCTCCACTTTCTCTAATTATGTCTCAAATTTGAATGATGAAAGGTAAATTGTAAAATGAAAATCACAGTTTCACAGCACTACTCCCAACTCAAACGTTTCTCCTTTTTCGGAGTCATTTTTACAGATAATTACGTAGACAAAGAACGTTTGGAAAAGTTTTCGTGGCTGATCGTAATCCTTATTGTTGATTAAAATGTCTGACTTAAATGATTCTTTCAGCTCCCTTCGAGCCTTATGTCCAAAATCCTTGCAGACGAAGTGGTGGGCCATGGACGAGTGAGTCTGGGGGATAACTACATCGACTGTGACTGTGACACGGCCGAAAACATTAAGGTAATACATGCCTGCGGACATAGACTATAGTTAATGGAAAAACTAAAAAAGAATACTGCACATTATAGACGATTATTGAATCATTGCATCTATAACTTACAATTTACAATTTATAAGCTAGTTTAAACGTTTTCTGTGTTACAGCGCCTTCTCGTGATTCACCAAAGGAAGATTGCGGACTCAAAGCGGATCTTTTGTAAAAACTTTGATGTGAAGGTAAGTACGTTGAGAATTAGGCTAATTTAATGGTTTAGCCCATTCGCAACTGAGAAACTATGCAAACAGTGTTTTACAAAAGTGCTTTTCCTAAAAAATATCCTTTTCAAAAGTTTCAGAACTAGAAGAGTAACATTTTCAAAAGCATTCAAACCCAGTAACTAAGACTTTCAAAGGTTTTAAAACTATAAATGAACATTTTCAAAAATATGTAAAACACGAACTAACACTTTCAGTAATGTCAAAATAAGAAATCAGTATATTTAAAGAAGGGTAAAACTAGCAACTAACACTTTCAAAAAGGTCAAATATAGCAACCATCACTTTCAAAAACGTTCTAAACTAGAAACTAGCACTTTCAGAAAGGTCAAAACTAGCAATCAACACTTTCAAAAACGTGCTAAACAAGAAACTAGCACTTTCAGAAAGGTCAAAACTAGCAATCAACACTTTTAAAAAGGTGCTAAACTAGAAATTAGCACTTTTAAAAAGGTCAAAACTAGCAATCAACACTTTCCGAAAGGTCAAAACTAGCAATCAACACTTTTAAAAAGGTGCTAAACTAGAAATTAGCACTTTTTAAAAGGTCAAAACTAGCAACCAACACTTTCCGAAAGGTCAAAACAAGAAATTAACACTTTCAAAAAGATGTAAAACTAGATATAGTACGGCCGTTTCGAAAAGGTTAAGATTGATATATGTCGTAGCCCACGAGCGTTTCAGTCCCTGGCGGCGGTGGACTGGTCCACAAGCGTCGTTGCTTGTGAACCAGTCCACAAGGGTGACCACTTTCAGTCCACGAGCGCACACACTCAAATACACTTTCACACACACTGTCAGACATACTCTACTACTTGTTGAGAGTAAAGAGATACGAATTGAGAGTAATATTTGTGCTGTGTTAAACGTATCAGGGTACCCTGTGCGGATCTTATGCTAAAGTTTGGTTTCGTATTCTAAATACTATAACCAATTCATAATTGCACGCAAAGCAAATGGGCGACAAGACAACCAGATTTTAAAATATCATTGTATTCATTAGTCACATACATGGTGGGCTAATTTATCTCTCATTGCATATTTACAATTATGTTCCAGTGCAAAGAAGAAAACGGTGATGAATGAAAGTTCGCAGAACGGTAGGCTGTGATTAGTTGTATAGTAAAATTCGAGGCTGATGAACGTAAATAAACTGATATTACCACATAATTATAATACAACTTCATTTTCATTTAAAGGCTTAGCTATAACGTCAGTAATACACTGTAATTGTAACACAAGCCGTACCAGTACGGGCCAGCACTTGACATGGTAAAATGGTCGGACGTGTGCTTGACCTGTCCACCTTTGGAATTCGGATGCCTACTGCATCTCCTGCATGCATATTTATTTCGATTCTAGCCTGGTCATACATGCCTTACCGATCATGTCTATTTTGGTAATTTAGAAAAGCGGGTATTCCGTCATATACTGGATTGTAATGTTTTAGTAACTTCTTGTACATGGAGTCCCTTCCACCGTGGCCTACGGAATGAAACAAACACGTACTGTAACCCCTACCAGTGTAACTATACTAACTCTTTAAATACAAATGTATGGATGAAAAATTAAAATTAACAATACCTAATTATACTTATTTTTTCTTTTAATCGTGATACTTTTTGAAAACAGATTCTCCTCACAGTACAATATTAACTAGTACACCATTCTTATGACACGCGCGTACACTTTCTCATCCGAATTTTATCTTAGAAACTTTTTCTATACTGTTTTTTACATTGTTGGATTAATCGCCTTCTAAAGCACTCACATACAGATCGAATTCTAGTTTATTAGGAAAACAACAAAAACTTGTTTTGAATTGTTTCGTATTTTGCTCAATTCGTCCATAAACTCAGAGAGTTCAGTGGATGCCATGTATTCCCGTCGACTACTCTTCTGAGTGAGCAATGTGACTAATGAATACAATGATACTTTGAAATCTCATAGCCTTATTGCCCATT
>JAQFZC010003669.1:0-18148 GCA_034695205.1 Dicyrtoma fusca | reverse complement strand
CTTTTAAGAGTTCGTGGATATGAACCATTTTGCTTCTGATGTTTTTTGGATGTAACCCATTTTGCCTCTTAACCGACGATTCATGTTTACTGTTACTTACGACTGATATTTTTCATAGCAAAGTGCCATGAATATCCCCATATACTTACAATACAAAAAGTAAATCGAGGAAAGAACAGCACTAATTTTAAGTTTTGCACAAAAAATACGCAGGTGTATGTCATATGTAGAAGTTGTTGTCTCCTTGTTTATACTATCTAATTTTCTGTTTTGATTACATTTTTGGGAAAATCGCAAAAAAAGTAGTTACGATTATCAAAATTTTTGTTTGAAGCTTAACTACGTTTATACTCGCATGAGTGGAATCAAAACGTGACTGAAATGTACCTACTTATGTAAAATGCAAAATAATGTTTAGGAGCACGTGCAACCCTGATTTGCAGTGAAATATGTTGGTTTTCCGCGTGTTCACATTTAGGGCCCATTTGTATTTCTGTGACTTCTTTCATTTAACACGCTATCCTTTACACAGTTTTAGACAACTGCTGCTATTAATTTTTGTGAACAATAACAAATGTCTGGGAAGCATTTTCGTATGTATCACATAGCTGAACGCTTCCATGATACAAAGATAGCGAGTGCTGAAGTTCGACAAAAATGAAAGTGATCACATTTAGGACGGTTAGTACTAATCCTTTAGGACATCCGTACAAAACCAATAATGAACACATTCTGGAGCTTTCTTTTCGAGTGTAGCTGCTATTGTTGCAAAAATAATGTCTTCCACCAGTGGTCGTTATTAAAAAAGAAGAATCTCCAGATTGGTCCAACATAAAGCCCTATCACTCGGGTGCCACTGTTTTACACTGTAATAATGCTAATGGAATTGAAAGGTATTTTACAACATTATATTTATATTATATATATATTTTACATCTTACAACAAACTAATTAAAGTCAAATGTTACGCTAGCAATGCAACGGACTACAACTGACAATATCAACTATAATACAACTGACAAACTGCAACCAGACAGTCTGTCTGTCGTCTGTCATTGACATACTACAGATGACAGACTGACACCTTTCCCGCAATTTGGAAGTGCGTGTCACAATTGACAATTGGAGTCAAGTAGAAACTAGGAAAGGAATAATACGAATGAATAATAACTACTAAGCCTGTAAGGATACCTGAAGTCAAAATTATGTAGGTAATCCTAGTGTTCGGTTAAGATCTACTACCTTTATTATACATGCCTACATTCATTTCAAATGTATAAGCGATAATTAACAATTAATAATAAAGTGAAGAGATGACCGATAAATCAATATACTATGGTATGACATAAGGACTTACAATTTGACGAGATCCATCCGTAATTGGGAGGAAAGAGCGAAAGGGAGAAAGGAGAAAGATGCCAGAGACGCAATTCACAATTTGTCTGATTTTTGCGCAACTTTACTAGGGCAGTTAAATGCAAGTTTGATTTTGAATGGAGTTGTAAATAAAGTGTTGTAGTTCGTTGAAAACTATTTTAATAGCATGTAAGGTGATAGTTGAAAATAGGAATGGTGACCTGCTAATAAAGGCAGAAGGAATATCGGAGCCTCGATTATTATTTAGTGACTCGACTGTGCGGAAGAGTTGAGTGAATTGCGGAAGGTTGAAGGCGTGTTTGTTGGGAAGCCTTGGAGATTCTTGAATGATTTCCGGAGTGGCGACCTGGCGAAGTGGCCACTGACCAACTGACCTTCTCACCAGCCTCTCGTCAACTTCTCGCTCCTAATTCTCAGTTGGTCTCCACTCCACACTGTCCACACTGTGTCCACAGACCACAGACTCCAATCAATCCACGTTCGCAGTCCTTCTGCTCGCTTTTTGTCCTTTTCCTTCCTTTTTCACAACTTTCCGCTCAATTCTCCATGAGAAGCATGAGGACTGCGAGGACGAAGGATTTCTTGGGAAACTCGACTTTTTCCCCCAAGGCACACATCCTCACTGGCGTAGCCAGCCTTACGCGTAGGCATTTACGTTCTAATGCACGTAATAAACGGGTTCACTTTGTCTCAACATTGGAAGGCTGCATGGGAAAGAGTCTACGCTGCTGATTTCAACATTAAAAGTTCTATTCCCTTGGCCGTAGCGCACATACAATGATTGTGAAAGTGCTTTTAGTGTCTTTTAGTGCATTCGTTGGAGTCAGAAGGCCAGCAGAGGCAGAAGTAAAGGTGAGTAGCTATTGGGAAGAGTAGGGCTTGCAGTGGGGCTGGGTCTGGCTGTGCTGTGGACAGTGCCTGTGGATTTGCAAAGTTTTCGGCTGCTGCATTAACCACTCTATTCACTTGCAGACTGGGATTTGAGGCAGGAGCCCAGGTTCTCAGGGGCTGTCCATAAATGACGTTTGCAAACGAGGGTAGGTAGGGGGTTGGAGCTTCCATTTAAGCTAATGTTAAAAAATGCAAACTTTTGGGGGAGGGGGGAGAAAATGTCAGAAAAATGCAAACGTCATTTATGGACATCCCCTCAGCACTCAGCACAGCTTTCTCACAGACTCACAGACAGAGTGAGTGTGAGAAGGAGGCGCATGATTTTATTATTATTTTCATTCCACCACAAGAACCCAAGAACCACTCGTCGGTCGTCACCACACCTTGGAACAGTGGAAGCAAGTGTCCAGGAGGAAAACCAACACTTGACCAACTTCCAAACGTCCCGGGGTTAACGCAACCTCCAACTAAACAAGTCTTCAGCCTAGTTCTCAAGTCAGGGGCTGCAAAAGGGGTCACCAGTCACTCACATCCAATCTCCAACTCACTCGCTTCTCGACACTTGTCACTTGGCTCTTCTTCCCTGGGGCTTCTCTCACAAATATTCACTTTTCCATCAACTTTAATGCTCTGACATTTGGATTTCAACCGGAGTCCTGCCGCCCTGCACCCCAAGCAATCGCCGCCGAAGCCGATTACATTTTTTCACTGCACTTTCAATTTCACACTCTTCAAGGCTGCAGCGACTATAAATCTCGCAGGGATTATTTATTGCGAATGAAAGCCTGCAACCACTTGGGTGTACGTCCAGCACTGACATCATCCTAAACGGTTAGAACCATTTCCTCTTTAATAAAAATGCAAACTCAATCGTATCCCTCAAAATGAAGCTACAGAGCCCTTCAGCCTTTAAATCTCCGTGCAAAGGAGACTTATTGTCAGTGTTTATTTACCTCAAACAGTTCCTATTTAGTCTTGAATTAATTCCTCTGCGGAATTTTGTCCCACTTTCGAAAAGTACTAACTTGCCGCTGCACTGTCTGTCATTCGCGCCTTCGCGCTGGCACTTCATTGCGAAGCCGGTAGAAGAAAGCAGGTTCCAGAGATTAGGGTCATTCTTTCCTGTTAGGTGCTATTATATAAGTTTTACTATGTCAAATGTCAATAGAATCTCATCTCTGGCGGCTGAAGGACGTTAGTGGCGATTTGTTTTGTTGTTTGGTTTAGCACGACTACATACTAGCAAGCACTACGCAGACAATATAATGTGAACGTATCAAAGGGTGCCTTGTGGTTATCAACTTCAGTTACATACTTAACCCTCTCTTTCGATTCCACTTGTATTGGGTTCCTCCTTGTTTCTTTAACCACCAATTTTCTGTAACCTTAAACTTAGTGTTAATTTTTAAGTTCGTGAAAAGAAAATATAATCAGTCATAAGCTACGCTTAGGAAATTCAGCGGAAAAACTGTTGGCTGTATGCATTTCTAAATGTTTCAAGTCAGTTCCTATTTTTGTTCTCATGCTTTTCGGTCGATGATCAAAACTTAGGTCTCCAGGGCAGGTGCGTGAGGGTAGTTTTGATACTCGATGTATTTTAAATTACCTGCCCTAGGTAATTGTATTGTCACCAATATTACGCTTAACTTAATGTCGAATTTTAGTAAACTGGGCTCAAAGTTAGATATTATTAACTATCAATATAAAAGTCTTTGGAAAGGAAATTAGCAGTACTATGACGAGTTTTACCATCCTGGCACTGATCCTGCATCCTCAGAAATTTTGTTTCTGCTAACCAAACGTTGATAAAGTTAAAAGACCCTTAATGGCTCCAACCTTTGCATGTGTATAGCTTGAGACATATTGGCACACATTCAGATTTTGGGGAAGAAGCAAATGTTAAATATGTTTTGCCAAACTTTTCAGTCTGTTCTCTGTTGTGTAAATAATAATAATGCCTAATCACTATTCAAATTGCCCAACAGTTGCAAAAAGTTTCAGCTAAACAACTATTTTTTTAATACTTGAGCATTTTGGTGGGCGACGGTGCCTGATGTTGTGATACATATTATGTAATGTACATAATGTCTTTAAGAGACGGGACTGTAAAGAGTGATTGTACACTGAATTTATCCTATTCAAATGCACCAAACGTACTCCTACCTTTCTGTAGAGTAGCGCAACATTTTTCGCTTTTCAGTTTGCTAAGTAAATGCTGCAGTTATTAATGGGTAGTGACGTAATCTCACATTGGATTCCATAAAAAATACCGTTATTCTTATACTAGAAGCCTCGGTAAACTTATTCTAGTCGTAAGTAGAGTTTGCAAATTCCGGTGGGTGATAACTGCTCGCTTTATAACTACCATCATTATTTGTGTTTTGCATTTTGCTGTTTTCTCCGATGTCCTGCCTCTGAGTTCCTAAAGTAGAAGTCGCCATCCCCTTTAACTTAACTTCACGTTCAAACTAATAATCATTTTTTCAATAAATTCTTTTTATTACGACTTAAAATTTTTGCGTGTTTTTAAAAAAATAAATGAAATAAAACGTACACTGGCATTGAACCATACACTACATACTTGGGTCAAGTGCTCATATTGAAGACGATTAGAAAGACCAAATTACTCAGTATGTTGAAGACAGTTCAGTGCAGGTGTTAAAGTGTCGTGTGTCCGCTGTAAGTCAACTGTTTCTATGGCGTCCAACTTTCTACATAATGTGTTTAACACTGAAATTGAATGGATATTCTCTTGCAACTTCCAAGCTGTGGTTTGTATTTTAACCCCATGCAAATAAACAGCTCAATTTTCTTCCAATTTTTAAACAAACATCGTTCATAGTTTGTAGACTTAATTTCACTGTTATGTAGGGTCAGTCGGTTAGTTGATGGTTCATAAGTTCATACTCATAATTATAATAGTTCGTGTCGTTCGTATCTCCGGTTCCATCAACCTGAAAATTCCCTGGCTAGAGTATCCAGAGTAAAAATTGAAATTAACCAACAATAACCAACAGACAGTTAGAACCAAACAAACAAACCGTATAATTCCGCGAGTAAGAATATTCTATTATCGTTTAAATGGCCACAGCCACAATAAATGCAAGTAGCATTTTTAATAAATTTTGCAGTTATCCAAGTTGTCCTATCGTGATTAGAGAAATTAATTCAAGCATAAAACATGTCTGATAATAATGAATTGACATTCATAATGACAAGAAAGCACTGCTATTAAAAGGAGTGAACCGAGAATTACGTAGATGCACGTTGGGACTTTTGCTTTTGGTACTTAATTAAAAAATATAATTTGTTCATTGTTACGACACGAGCGATTAACTGAAGTTCCTTATGCACTCGGTTGGATTTCCCACAAAGGGTGTTTTGGTAATTATTATTAGTAAAGTTTCTAATCTTTAAAAATCAATTCAAGGCAACCAAAATTGTGCGTCTTGTACTCTTGTAACTGAACCTGAGATGCGGATTTGATGCTGTATTACCATTTATAGACCTTTCTGCGTTTTAGTTACACTTGCATTTTAATGGGATTTTAATGCCAAAATTGCAATTAGTTGTAGAACAGTATTTCGTATAATGATTATTCTCTTGACCCGTTGGTTGCTTTTTGGAAAAAGAAAACTTTGGGGCACAATTATTGTCAGGAAACCCGAATATTTTATAATTTATTCCTAATGGCATGCAATTTGTGTCCATTGCTTCTAACACGCGTAAATTAGGTATGTACTTATTAGCACGTTACTACCAATGTATGGAAATTCATTTTTTTGTTGACATTTTCAGATTAATAGGTTAGACATTTAAAAACATGGTAGCCCGCATGCTGTATGTATGTAGTACTAGTCTATCATACCTACTTATTTTATGCAATTTGGTTGCCTTAGTTGTTTCTCTCTGTTTCTGCTTTATGGTTAAATTCCCCTTTAATCGTAATAATTTCCCTATTCGTTTGCTATTGCATGCACACATTATACTTTCAACTACTTTCGACTCACGATCATACAGTACACCCGACAAACACCTCAGGCCTCAGAATAGTGAAATATTTTTATAGTTTTCACACTTTTTGCCATTCAGGGGCGGACTGGCCAACAGTCTGGCAATCTGACGTTGCCAGGGAGGCCTCGCTTCCCTAATGCATTGCGTAAATAGGGGCCTCTTTCTCCTGATGCCTAACGGCTTACTCTTTATTGCCAGAGACCTTTTTGGTGACCCAGTCCGCCCCTGTACCCGTACAACTTTATGCTCGAAAAATACTTGAGTATGAAGAGAGGTTTATGTAAAATAAACAAAGTAAATAAAATAGTACCACTTATCTTACGTGTATGCTACTAAACATCATTCAGAATCAGAGACGGTTGTAAGAAAGCCAACTTTTTTTAACTCAGCGTCAGTTTAAGTAAACTTAGTGTGATTTTAAATAATGGTTACACTTCTGTGCTAAAAATGGCTGAGAATATGTTTTTTCATTTTTCGTAATATTACTAACTATAGACCAGGAAGATTTGTATTAGCAGAAGTCCATAATACTTGATTTTTAAATTCATTGTTATAATTATAAAAGTATTTTTGCTTTGTATTTGCAGGGGGTACGTCCACGTCCGGTTTGATCGCTACTTCGTGATGGGTTCAGGAATTATGAACCCACAGAATCAAGAAATTAATTAACGCATCGTAAGTTGCAGATTATTTACACAGAAAAAAGGGAGTGAAGTACAAGTGTGGCGTGGAATGGGAAAGTGAGATCTACCTTCTGTTGTGACTGTTTGATATTATTTGTTGTATCAGAGTGAAGTGTTGGCAGATGAGAACAAAAAGAGAGACTGGATGATGTGAGAGATCGGAAATAATGAAGATCGTATGACGTGATTAAGTCTCGTGAAGGGTGACTGTGGTGATGTCCTTGTAAGTGGGCCCTTCGTCGTGTCTGCTCTCAAGTCCTCTGCTCCATTCTTTGGTTTTCTCCGCTTCTTTCTTTCGCTACTCTACTGTCAAGGAATATTATTCCCAATCGCCTTCCCATATAAAAACAAGTTTACTTCCAAGTGTTTTACTTTGTTCACCAGCAACAATACAGCTCATTCATTCTCGCAGAGACAGTCAAATGTAAGGAATTCATTGCTTCAAAAACAAACTACTAATCTGTTAGAAAATGTAAAAATATCTTTTGTGGCTTCTTCCTTATGTCTGTAGCTGTCTCATTAAATTTTCGATTGCCCCAGCTTGTTTTAAGTATGAGTACATTGGGTGGGTTACCTTTACCCGGTAAAACTTTTCTACAGCAGCTCCCTCTTTAAGAGACTGTCTTTATAGTGGTCACATTCCCAAGTCCTGTTTGTTGCACATACGGTCCCTTGAGAACAACTACAAATAGGTTTTACTCTTCCCCCAAATCTCCTATTTCATATCCCTTTATTTTACACGCTTAGTATATCCCTTTGTAACCATGTACCCCCTCAAAATTGTGGCATATAGGTATCTTTATTATACCTTTTTATTATAAACCATAAATGTAGAAAGTGAAGAACAACTAATAACAAAGTAGTATATGAAGCCTAAGTCAGTTGCCTGTCCTTCCCTTTTAATTTCATGAAATACTGCAACTCGTTTATTTTGCACATTTTTCTCAAGTACGTACATAAAATTTTCATTTCTCGTGACCCACATTTGATTGGTTCACATTTTTGGCCTACGATGCCACTCGTTAATATGTATATAGTGTGCGCCGCTTGAGCAGCATTACAAATTAGTATACGTGGGTCTCTTAATTACGGCACATTATATTAAGCACATTTTTATTTCAGATGGCAGACTCTGGAGGGGTACGATGGAGAACCTTCGTAGCAGACATAGGCATCTTAGCAGCTGGTGAGCTGGATTTTTCTACTAAAATCATAATTTAAGCTCTTATAAAGGAAATATTCATGTGTGAGTGTATTAAACAGCCATCTCATTATGTACCCAGTGCCAATGCAATAAAACACATCCAAGCAATTGCTTTAGTCTCCTTTGTAGATACAACGCAAAGTGTGCTAAAGATTAGCGTAGCGTGTCTGTGCACGTAGTGGAATGGTCCAAAGCAAAAATTATTTACCTACATAAACATAGTCAGTCATTCACAGTGGTTGTTTGCACTTTCGAATTTGTCGATTCACATTGTCGGAGTTATTCATTCGATTCTGGTCCGTTTGCAAACAAATTCGATCCGCTGGAAAACATTTTTCTTCCGAAACCAGACCGTTCCGGCCACTGCGTGCACACACGTGTGGTACAACTGAAGGTATGCCAGAGCCACATCCCAGGAGGTGTGCTGGGTATACCTAGACCAACAGTGTTCATTTTGGCTCTCGAAAGGGGATCTAGGTCCTACACCCTTAATCTTTAAAAGATTCTTCCAGGCAGGACTCTTAATAGTCTTCCGGGAGGCAAGAAAGTTGGAGCCTTGTAGATATTACGAGTGAATTTGCATGTGTAGAATCAAGTTTTTTGTGTACACAAATGTTAAATCTACATAAAAATAGCCGACAGACTTTTAAGAGCCCTACCAGGGGTATTCCACCTAATTCAGGGCTTGAGATTACAGTGTAATGCCGGAGGTGTATTTGGACAAAATACCCCTGGACAATATATTCTTTAGGTACCTATGTAGGTACCCCCGAAACCGAGGTTTGACAAATACCCACGAATAGTATAAGATTCAGGTGGACTTACAGTTTCGACAATTACGTTATCTCTTTTCGTTATCTGCGTAATGCTGCTATCAGGGTTCTATGTAATTGGGACGTACTACGGCGTAGAGTAGCAAACTGACTAATAATACTGTGTAAGCGCTTTGCAGTAGCGGTAGGAATTCTGGTGTTCGCCAACTTAGATGACTCAGTTAATGATTAAAAATAATAAGTCTCTAAGTTAGTAGAGTGTCATAGCTAAAATCACTTTTAAAGTTCAGTCAAAGCCCAGGACAAGTTCTAAAAGAGTCTACGGAAAAGTATAAAAGTTTACACAGGCATTATTATCCTAATTCTGTAAATAAATATTATCTACGGCCGTAGGTATCTTTTAATAATTTTGTGTTAAAGTCTTTCTGATTCAACATGATTTCTCTTCTCAGCTTTGAACCATAAACATATTTAAGCCGACGCTTTGTCCAAGCTTGGTATTCGGAGGTATTTTGTCCGGCAGTCGACCAGAGATTATGAGGTTCATTGTTACGAGACAGGCAAAAAATGAGATGCTGTCAAAAAAATGATGGATAGCGCTTAAAGCGCTTTACTAAACAGCAACAGGAAAGATAATAAATTAAACGTTTTGGTAGACTATATTAACAAATGAAGAAGCCAGTTATTATTTCCCATTAAATTGTGGCATTGTGCGCACATGATGTAGTTCTCCAGATGACTCAATGATTTAAAAAAATTGACTCTGCGTACTCTGACTCATTTGTATGCCAAGTCGTCCGATTGTAGTTTTATTAAAATACTTCCGCATGCCATGGCCGTCGAAAATCCATGAATTGCTAAATTTTCCTTTACAGCCAGTAATGACGGTTGTGTAATGGCTGAAGTTAGGACTGGGACACTTCCTTGCTTTTACTCTCGTTTCTTCAACTATCTTTTCCTGTATGAATTCCTTGAGCATTTTTGGTCGTAAAGCTGAGACTAACCCTAACACATACTGTCTACGCGGTGCTGTCTTAACTTTTAACTGACTCTCGTCACCATTTATCTTATAACTTTAGTGTTAAATGAACTTTATCATTGTAACTTGTAAATAACCAACTGCATTGGGCTAAAAGATGTGTATATCTATGAGGTGAGAACGGAACGGAAGCGGGTGTTGCGATGAGTGACTGGAACGTCCCGGTCTTGACAGTCGTCGTACTATGACTGATTTTTATAAATCGGAGAATATTAAAAAATGGTGGAAAGTTTAGAGGCGGGCTTTGACGTAATGCTGTGGTTTGTAGTTGGGATAATTATGATACTCATTGAAAAGAGGGGTACGCCTTTTCGTCGTGGATTTTTCTGCGAGGACGAATCCATACGCTATCCTGCAGTTTACCAGACGACCTTCAACTCAAAGTCACTGGCTGCAATCTGCCTTCTCATCTCCATTACCACGGTCACTAATTCTCACTTGACTTTCATGTCTTAACCTCTTAACGTTGTCTTTAACATTCCGTTTTACTCTTCTCTATTATTTTTATCAAACACTTCCTTTGTATCACCATTTCAGCTTGGGCCTGAGTATGCCGTTGCCCTTTACGATCAATTACGAATAAATTATATTACCCGCCATGGAAAAGGGACGGTGTAGTAGTTTAGTGTAATAGTTTGTTCAACTTGAATTCAAGTTTTGGGTTTTTTGAGGTTCTGGGTAGCTATGAGCACGTTGAAATATTTACTAGTCGCATTTTGGAATTGGGAAGTTGCTCAGTAGCCCTCAGCCCCTCAGTTGCCCCCGTAATCAGTGGTAATGCATCCAATGTCTGATGGTAGGAAGCATGCTCTCGCTTGGCCATCATTTTCTAATAAATGTACTGATATGTATGAATTACATATCATATGTAATTCAATTGATCTGCTTCAACTAACAACGCTGTGGATGCAATCGGATTTATTTCATTGTTTTTATTTGATTCGTTGGACATTTTCTTTAATTACTCATTTTCTCATCCTGCGAAATAATTTTCGGACAGACCGCTAAAACAAAGTTTAACCTAAAATTTGTCTCGCACCCATCTGCTTACCTCGATGTGTATGATTTAAAAAGCATGATTATTATTACTTTCCTTCACTGGCTCGATTCGTTCTCCGTCACCCCTACAATTTCCCTCTCACCCACCCTTCTTTCTTACGTAAATTCACTTTCTTGAGACTTACAAGGAGATCACTTTCACATGCAGCATTCGCTGTCCTGGTAGACATCGACCTTCCTAAGTATACTCACCTTAAACTTGGAACTTGGCTTCACTTTTTCGTCTTTCTTGAAAAATTTCCATTTTCCATTTAAATATAATGGCCTAGGGTTTATGACCTCTGACCGGAAATATCTTATTTTCTGTAGGTTTGGTCAACATGATTGCCTAGACAGAATAAATGATGAGCGTAAAAGCTAAAACATAATTCAATCCGGCAATCAGTTGCAAATCGTACGAAGTAATGTTTGACCTTGACCAAGCTTTGACATTGAGGGGTCAAATGTTGACCTTTAGCCAATTTCAGTGAAATTCTTCTATGTATTGTGCAGTTGCTTATGCTGACATATCGTTTCTGTGTTTGGGTCAGTATCTATAACCTTGAGGGCGAGGACCATTGTGGTTTGTGGTGAAAAGCCTTTGTCCATTGTATGCAATGGAAAATTTGAATGTAGAGGTTTTTCGGAAAGGACTTATAAAGTGGCAACAAGTTTAAGGTGATTATACTAGTAAAGTAATAATAGTAAGCAGGTGTCAGATTTTGTCCTTTAAATAATTGGTTTTTCAACTCATGTGCGGTTTCTGCGGATTGCTCCTCAAAGTCTGTCTTGAGTAAAAGAAATGTTGCAAGTGTGCTTCGTGAAGGGATAATTTCTTGGAGATTCCAAGTATAATTAGTGGTACTGAATGATAATGCGTGGGACTTAAGGAGGACGGAGTGTACGGATGTGTAAGAGGTGGGAGACAGATTGACAGAGTATCATTTGCAGGATCTTTTTACAGTTGTGTTTTGTATTTATTTTGAAGGCGGCCTCCTGCTCCTGATATTCTTAGTGGCTGTGCCGCCGTCAAGACGTGGATTTTTCTGTGAGGACGAATCAATCCGCTACCCTTTTCATCCTTCCACAATTCCCAATTACGCCCTCTACATATTTGGCTTCTCCATACCGTTTCTAGTGGTTAGTCGACCATCCTTTTTTATTTTGCTTGTCATTATTTTTATTATTTATAACGCAATCTTAAGAGTTTCGTATTGAGAGAGTCACTTGTCTTGTCTAAAGTAGAGATTTTCATAGGCGTGTATATCTAGTTTCCTGCAGTATTTATTTCACTAGTAAGTACACGTTTCGGTCTTTGCTATTCATTCGCTCGAGTAAATGGTTAATAAATCAAAAAGTTTCCCAAGTTATGTTCAAGACTGTTCTGAAATTCGGCGTATTCTGTCAATGATGAGCGTTGAGGGCCGTGAGTTGTGAATTAGGTACAGGAAGTAGTTGTTAGTTTGCTTCTTGCTGCATAATATTATATGCAGGTGCATATGTGTCCCTTGTTATTTCTTTATGTACAATTTGCTTAGTGTTCTTTATCCTTAGTTTTGTATGATCGTAGGTTTAAGAGAATTTTGCTTGCAAGTAGTGTGCAACGCACTGGTGTGGGTGTGGTAGGGCAGTAAATGGTTTGTTAACAAACTGAAATATTTTGAATCTCTGGGAAACAGTAATCATGCTGCGTGTGGTTTGAGCCAGCTGAGTGTTTATTTCTTGGTGTTGTGGAATAATGTATAATTTTAGCTTTGACTTTGGAAATGTTACAAACCCACTATTGGAACGGGTTGTTATCTAACACAATGAATGTAAAAATGTAATTAATTATTCATTAAATGTTAAGTATATAATCTTGTTTGGGGATGCTCTCCTTCTCTTATCCAACTTCTTAATGTATAATGTCTATAGGTATGTTTTCCGTTGCATTGTTTGTGGATTGTGGTTGATTTTGCTGCCATTCGTAGAGATGTGACAGTAGTTGTTATCTAGTTACATTTTGGACAATAATTAGCTAAGCGTGATAAGGAATATAGAAGTTATTTACGACCATGGAACTAAGCTGTATTTGTGAGAATGAGAACGTTCTTTGTTAATTGACTATTCTTCTATAGTTTTCTCGTGACCGCTGGAGGGAAACCACCATTTGTTTTTTTTTCATGTCATATAATCGTTTCCAAGAGTAATTCTCAGCTATAAAAGTTTAGGACCATGGATCACATAGCTGCTATTACATAACATGATCAATTTAGCTATTAATTTACTTTGGTTTTGGTTATGACATTATTACTCGTATTACCGATTTCTTGTTTATCATAGAATAATGTTGTGAAAGTGCTTTTAGATTTTTAACATGGCAGTGCGTTCAGATATGAGATGTAGTGTCATTTATAAAAATATGTATTAATGTTACTGTTCACAGATTGGGGTGACGGAGATCGTTACAAATTACAAGGTTAGAAGTTCAGGAATATTTCTTTGTCGGCCGGTACCTGTCTGGATTCTCTGTTTGTATAGAAGTGTAGTGGATTTTCTCTTCGGCTGCGTTGCCTCTCAGCTCGTGACTGACGTGGGCAAGTACACAATCGGTCGGTTAAGGCCCAACTTTCTTGCAGTTTGTGCTCCCAACATAAACTTGCAAAACTGCTCGCGTAAGTATACCCCAAAAATACATGCCTTAAGAGATGCACCAGTGGAGTGCAGGGCTTTAATGAGAGTTGACGGGAGAAGATAAAGTCTTTTCGGTCTTTTCCCTTACCGCAGAGTACAGTCACAAGTACATAGTGGATTACAAGTGTCAAGAGAGCGACGATGCGGCTTCTTCGAGGGTCTCCTTCCCGTCTGGCCATTCGTCTTTTTCCGCATACACGATGCTCTACGTTGCTATCTATGTTCAAGTCAAGGTCAATGTTCGCCGCAAGTCAACACTCAGATTATTCAAACATGGTTTCCAACTAAGTGTCATCCTCCTGTCCTACTTTACCGCTCTTTCCAGAGTCATGGACAACAAAGTAATATTTTCTACATCTTCCTAGTTTCCTAGTTCTTATTTCCTATACCAACAGTCATTTAAATTCTACATTACTGAATTATTTATTTGTTGTTTTTCCTTTTATTTTAGCATCACTGGAGTGATGTGCTTGCAGGTGGTTTAATCGGAAGTATTTCAGCTGCACTTGTGGTAAGAAATAAAACAGCCAAGCAGCCAGACTGTAACTTGTAGAGTTGTTTATTTATTTTATTAATAGAATTCAAACATTTTGTTTTTCATTGGTTAGGCTCGCTACGTGTCTGGGCTTATAAGAGGAACAGAAGACCCACGAAGAGAAAAATCTTTTCAGGACTTGACATTTGGACGAGGACACCAGTTGAGTGTGAATTCAGACATCGAAGCATCTCATCCCAGTGGAACCATCAAAGATCAGTCAGTGGCAAGACAGTCAACTCACTAGCAACAATTTTGCTCCTTGAATAATATTAAAATTTCCCCGGGGGCGGTAGGCCTCACGGGAGAGTATTTTGCGAACTAATTCTAAAATTTTTAATTAATGCAGCGTATGGAGGTAGGAGCGCTTTAGAGCTTTACGCATAGTCTATACTTCCCGTCGATATCATACATGAAATGGAACAAACCATTTGTTAAGAACTTGTTGCCAGGTATACTTTATTAATTATAGAATTATACTGAAAGGAATTTTTGTTTTCCAAATCCCAAATCAGTTGATTTAAAATATTTTACCTTCGAATGAAAGCAAAAGCATAGCTCAGGAATGAAAGGACTGATTGGGAATCGGCAAGATGTAGGCTTTACAGAAAAAAATCCGCTGTTTGACAAATTGCATTGTGGGTCAACAGTGAAGCCCAACGAACTTTAAGCAAATGAAACTTTCTAGGCGCACATAAGTAATTACGTTTATTTAATAACTTCAGTTACTTATCTGGAATATTCCGTAGCTGCATTTTACAAAATTTGAAACTGAATTGGAGGAAATACCTCAACATTAACAGAAAAAACAAAATATTCTACTCAAACAGTTGCTCAATTTTGGTACTTTGCACAAAACTAGGTAAAAAGTTCAGATCCTAGCATTTTCAGAAAATTATTTGATTATTTTGCTTGATTATTTTTTTAATTATCACACATTTGTATTAATTGCTGTTGCAGGTTTTTGCCCAGATAAATGGCATTAAACATGTTACCAATGCGCTTACATGCGTAATATTACTGTTTTGCTTACCTAATACAGTGCAGCATAGTGCTTGCAACCAACTGATTCAAGAAAACTATTTATTTATCCGACAAGACACTTTTGTCGTTTGAAACAATTTCATACTTTGACAGTCTTATTTTATGCAACGACTATTAATTTCCCATTACCAGTATTGTAGTTAGTCTTAAAATGTACCCATAAAATACTAGTTATGCCGAAGCAGTCCCGTAGAAATAAAGAGTAGTTTTAAATTGTCTGCTTTAATTTGTTATTAAACTTTATTTCACATATTTTTATTTTGGTTGTCCCTAGTGTGTACAGACAAAGCAGAAGTAACGCGACATCACCCACAACGGCAATGCTGTAGAAAATAAAATTTACTTAAAGTGGGCCACTACAGGGGTGGCCTTGTTCGTAGTTGCGGAAACATCTAACTGTTGTATCTTTATTTTTAATGTACAAGTGAACCAGTCATTCAATATAATGGATGCAGCATTTCAGCCTTGTGCCAGCTATCTGTGTATTCTTTAGTTCTAAGTCTTCGAAGAGCTAACGCAAGAGAATTTTATAAAATGGAGTGAGTTTGAAATCTTTGTACCATTAGATAATTTTTAATTATTACCTTCTACTGAGTGTACGAGCACGAGCCTTAATTGGACGCCACATTCTGATGAAAGTCCTCTAAGGTGTCAGGATGAAAATCTTTGCGAAAGAGCTTATTCAAAACTAAAACCTGGTGCCCTTAACTACGATTTATGAAGCAGACCTTCCTGTTTTTGTGTATAAAGGGCTAATCCTTAAGATAAACTATATACTTTGAGTAAAAAAAACAACTTATTTTAAAAGTGTTGCTCAATTTGTTTTCTCTCAAGCAGGAGTTACTTAAATCGTTAAATCCATCATGATTTATCTCTTGTCTTTGCATTTGTTGATTTTTATATCGATTCATTCAAGTGTATTCAGTGAGTTCGAACTGTAATTTATACTGTAAACTAATAGTACTGGATATCGTAAGTCAAGTGTACCTGCAATGCAGTCTGTGACTTTAATATATTGTAACTTAAATTTTCAAATTCGCTTCAGTTAAATTAAATAGACTATAGTTCTGTAATCTTTTATTCACATTTTCAAATCCTTAATGATAAACCCATCTAGTTTTCCAATTTGTAAATGACAAATAAACTTCAGACTAATTATCTGTGTATACTTAAACTATTTGTCTTATTCAATAATTCAAAGGTTGTGGTTGCGATGATGACAACCTTGTATTTTGTATTAGTTAGTTGAACATCTTTACCGTACCGAGGACTACCGACCTTTCCTCATGCTCACACTATCAAATATGTATGCTTTTAAATAAATACAATGCCGAGTGCCGGACTGCTGAATAGGGAAGTGGTGTCATATTATGTACAAGAGAACTTAAATAGGTACCCATCTAGTAAACCAACCAAGCATTTTGCATTACATTCACATCAAATTCGGTTATGGTTTCGCACAGTGAATAAATATATTTATATTATTATCATATAAAACAGAAAAAATTGTATGAATGGAACAATAATTTACACTTTCTTAGCCACTATAGGAGTTGAGATTGAGATCTTTCCGATTTTATCATCCGAATCCGAACAATCCGAAGGTGTTTCAATGTAATATTGTGTTTTTCACAATATTCGAGGACAGTGATGCTTTGTCGGTCCGTATCAGTACGAAAGGCCAGTTCGATGGCCAGGGACAATCACTATCTCAACTGATTTCAGCGAGTGGGGTCCCCAACTCCCCATTGTCCCCATGGTGGGCAAGTTCATCCACTTCACTCCATAATCGGAAAGTATCTCACGGAAATGACAACATTCGCATTAGCCTGCAAGCGAAAAAATATGAAAGCTATTTATTATCTGCTCTTTAAAATACACATTATCCATACAGCACATTTAGTATTTCATGTGTTTATTCTAGATTTTCAGAGCCATACTATAATAGGTAAATAATTCTAACTAGGTGATTGGTATATGGTTTTAAAGTACGATGAACAATTTATACCGTAACTGTAAAATACAATCAACAATGCAATAAAATCCAAAGTGCATTTTTTTTAAAATTGTACTGAATTTCATTCTTGCGAAACATATCGTCGATCCAATCGACGATCGACTCGATCGTCATTTAAGAGGTAAAATGGGTTACATCCAAATAACGCTAAATAAGCAAAATGGTTCATGTATACTATGTATTCATGCTGCATATCAGTGCGGTGTATGTTATGGATAATATGCACCGCTTTGCTTTTAAGAGTTTAAAGATACGAACCATTTTGCTTTCAGCGTTACTTGAATGTAACTCATTTTGCTTCTTAATCGACATTTACTATTACATTTTGTAATAAACTGACTAGAATTTCAAAATATAAGTTATAAGATTAATGTAAATGTTTCCAGAATCACAATTTTTAAAACAATTCATTTACAATTTTAACATAGTGCAAGGTTCTAGTTGACACGGTCGGTTCGTAGGAATGAAACTGCATTCAGCGGAAGCTGGATTATGTACATAGGTAGGTCACGGTGCTTTTAAATGGGATCTGGACTTCCTTCCCCACAATGCTAACTCACCCAATATATAGATTATATAAGCACATGCAAAATAAATACCAACTTTAAAACACATCTGACATTTTTCAATGTTACTGTAACAAACCTGCCGTGGCTGGTGAAGACGATCAATATTATTATCAACGAATGGAACAATTTTTTGTGAGTCAAAATCGAAATATTTCTGGCAATGATTATTTGACTTTCAAAAAGTTAATAATGAAATGAACCACATCAGACAAGGAAAGCAGGCGTGCTTGGGTGAGAGGTTAGGACTGCAGACTGGAATGGAAATTTCCAGCCTCAGACCAAAGCTCAATC